>CAUYPK010026872.1:0-22645 GCA_963574355.1 Loris lydekkerianus
TCCCTTAGACTATGATATCCACAAAAGGATAGAGCACCCCCATCTCACTGATTCCCTTAGACTATGATATCCACAAAAGGATAGAGCACCCCCATCTCACTGATTCCCTTAGATTACGATAGCCACAAAAGGATAGAGCACTCCTATCTCACTGATTCCCTTAGACTACTATATCCAGAAAAGGATAGAGCACCCCACATCTCACTGATTCCCTTAGACTACTATATGCACAAAAGGAAAAAAAATAAGTAAATGAGACAGAGTAAGGTCTTTACAATAAGTGCTTCACATGAGAAATTCTGAAGTTATTTCTAATCTCTCAAAAAAAAATTTTTTTTTTTCCAAAAAAAAAGGATAAACATGACTTAGGTTTCTCTTGAGGGCCCTGGTCATTAGCATTCTATCATGAGAAAAGTCAAGGGCTATGGTCAGGAAACCTGGGGCTGGATGGGTTCTGCTAAATCAAGTCACCTTGGTCAAATAATTGTACATAAAAGAGGACTATGACTGTTCATTTTAAAAACAAAATTGCTGAACTAGAATTATCTCTAAGTATTTTTCTAGCTCTAAGTGATTCTTTCAGTAATAAAGTCAATTACTATAATGGTTCATTCAAACAGGACCATCCTTCCTCAGAGCCTTGTGCAGTATGTGATACAACTTGGCTCCACTCCTCACAGCAAGGTTAATATGGTTTTTGAGGTATTAAGTCCATGATTCACAGCTTTTACTATTGCCAATTTAACTTTCAGCTATCCCTCTTTACATTTTAACTTACAACCTATAATCTCCTTGTACTTAAAAACAGGTTTAATGACAGAAAATGAAACCTACCCGTTCTGAGTACCTTCTAAGTCCAAATACGGAATTGCACACATTGTATGCATTACTTGAATCATTTAACCCTCCAACACTGCAATGAGGTATTATCTCCATTTCACAAATGGGAAACCCAATATCCGAGTGGCTAAGTTATCAAAGATTCTAAATGGCATAGCTGGCATTCAAAGCCAGGCTGACATACCCAAGGCCATATGCTTTTTCCTACGCCATGCTGCCTCACAAAGCTTATTAGTGGAGTGTGTTAATTAAAAGTCCTTAGGCTTGAGGCCTGAATCTATGCACTAATTCAGACTAATATGAAGGTACAGATGATTGAGCTACATTGTTTGAGCTTGTCAGATCGAGTCCAAGTTGTAGTTGTGCCCTCCCTCAGCAAGTGTGCCACATATCCGTCCATTGTGCCTGTTAGGAGCTAGGACACCAATACCCCTCTACATGATTTTCTTTCATCAAGCTTATTCTATGTGAACCTTGGAGGGCTTTGGGTAGTTGCCAAATAGTCAAGAATGTCCAACTGCTCACTGCTAGCCAGACAGGTGAAAAATGAAATTACATGCACCATTGAAACCGGTAAACCTGGAAGGGAAAAAAATAGACCCTTACCCAAACAGGCATACATGAATCCTATTACTTTAACTGTTCTCATCACTTTTAAGTGAAGTTGTTAGGTAGAACTATATATTTTAAAAGATTGAGAATTCAATAAGTATTAAACTATAAGAACCATTACATAAGTATTCTCAAGAATTCGGTTTCACATTTTAGAATGTATGGGGTGACTGATGTTAACTGTAATTATATCAAATTCTCTTCTTTTTTTTTTTTTTTTTTTTAAGAGACAGAGTCTCACTATGTCGCCCTCCATAGAGTTATGTGATGTCACAGCTCACAGCAACCTCAAACTCCTGGGCTTAAGCGATTCTCTTGCCTCAGCCTCCCAAGTAGCTGGGACTACAGGTGCCTGCCACAATGCCCGGCTATTTTTTGTTGCAGTCGTCATTGCTCTTTAGCAGGCCTGGGCTGGGCTTGAACCCACCAGCCTGGGTGCATGTGGCTGGCACCCTACTCACTGACTATGGGCACTGAGTCTCAAATTCTCTTCTTAAACAGTGTCTCTGAAGGTACCCAAATCTTTCAAGGTAGTGCTCATTCTGAGATCCAGAGCTCTCAATTCCTGCTTTCTTACTTCCCCCTTCCTAAGGATGAATTGCTATATTTTATTGAATCCTGAAGTACGGTTGATGGACAAATGCAAAGTTCTATTTCCAATTACTCTATCATCACAAATAATCTGAACTCAAGCATTTCTGGTGTGGGCTGAAAGAGCTAAGCTTACTAACCTTCCTTAGCCTAAGGAAAATGCTTCCTCCCTAGCCACAAATGTTTTCTCATATTTTAAGGTCTTCTGCTGAACCTACATCTTGGAACATCACTAAGTGACAGAAGTATTCCAGAGCCACTTTCCCTGTCACAGACATTGCTTATATGATTAAGAAAAAGTTGTACTGGCAAATCATAACATTATCCCCCAAAAAACACTTACCAAAATAAACAGATGCTATGAGCTAGTTGCAAGAGGAGGCAGGCAGCTTGAACTGAAAAGCATGACTTAAGAGATTCTGGTTCATTGGTGATACCCTCTCAAGTGCACCACTCAGCTCTGGAGACCACAAACCAAAAAAAAGAACCTCTAGTGTAGTGTGTATTAACTTCTCAGAATCGAAGTTCTCACAGCAGCTGATCTCGCTGAGATTTGAATTTATTAAAGATCCATGTTAAGACCTCAATCTCTCAGGAATCGGACGGCAGAAAAGTGCATACAAAAGTGCGTACGATTGTGTAAAGTCTGGAACAGCTGTTACTTCTAGTAAAGCAACAAAGCTCCCTGCTGTAGGGAGTGGAACTGGATGGACTGAGGACAGGTGAAGACTCAGAGGACCAGGTGGGAAGGAGGAGAAGCAGCTGAGCCTGCAGGGGCTGGGAGAGGAGTTAGGGACTCGAGAGTGCAGGATTTGGAGGGCTAGGGCATGGGTGAGGAAATGAGAGGAAGCCAAGAGGCTGTCTGAGGCAATGCAAAGAGGTGAAAGAAAGCAGTGGCAAGCTGCAGTCAGGCTGGGCACAAACACGGGCGGGGAGCCAACCTCTGCAGCAGCTCTCTGCCTCGCATCAGCAAGGGCAGGAACGCCTGTGAAGACGGCGACTGGCCCATCTGCAGTCACACCCGGAAGACGAAGGGAGCTTGGGGTGAAAGTGCAAAGGTTGATGGTGGATTCAGACAGGATACGGCCAAGACCCAATGGACCAGGAAAGGGGGAGTGTCAGTCAACTAAGGAGCACAGAGAGGACAATGGTGGCTCAGGAGGAGCAAGGGAGGGAGAAGTGGCAAGTCTGGAGGTCAGAGGGAGAAAGAACACCTTACTTTTGGCACCTTAGATGCCCTTTAATCAATTTGACTCTCTCTGGTTTTGGCTCCTTGAACTTTCAAGATAGTCTTGAACATAGGTCACCATCTTATGCTACAGCCCATTCACCAAAGACACGTACTTTACTGTCTTCACTGCAAAATGCAAATGGTACTGATGCTGGTCCTGATGTTACAAAAAGTATTTCATGGTCGCTCAGAATAACTTCTTGTTGCAGAGATCACTGATGTCTGAATGTCTTCATACATTCTTCACCTCGCACACTCTCACCTCACCCTGCTTTGTTTCTCAAACCAGCTTCCTCTCCACTAACCACTCATGTCCCTGTCCTCTTCCTGGTCTTGTCTCTCTCACCCAGCTGCATGCACTTCTGTACTGGCCTCGTAGTGTTCAATAACTTACTTCCTTTTTGCACTCTTGCAAAAGGATGACTCCCAGGTCAAATCTATTTTCTCCCAGCTTCCTAAAAGCAGAAACTTCACAATTTATCGTTGTGCTTTTGGTGTCCTGCACATCAGAGACACTAGACAAATGTCTAAGGAAAAGAAAGAAATACCTTGAGCCAAGCACACACACTTAAAAAAAAAAAAAAGAAAGAAAAGAAAAACACTTAGTGACCTGAGCTTTATACCGTCCACCTCAGCAAAATTAACGAGGCATCCAGGAAAACATTACCCACCTACTAAACATATGCCAGGCCCACTCACTCTAACCCAAATGGCTCTCTTCCCATCCCCCCATTTGATACAGGCAAGTCTGCAGTAAACGCCATGCTATACATACACAAAAAGCATCACATGATCAGGTGCGGAGTTTTATTCACCTTCAAATCTTCAGCATCTACTACAAAATCTAATATTTAGCTGACAACTTAATGATTTAATTAATCGATTAACTCATATGCACAAATTTCCATGAAAGTCCGACCCAAACAGAAAGAAAAGTGCTATAACATTACCAAAATGCAGATACTCTTCAAACTAATCAGACTGTAAAATAACTTGAAACAGATTTCATTATTTTAGATGTCTTTATTTTAAATACAGTAACTTTCACTACAAAATAGTACAATGCCATTTATATGTGCAGAGCAAGCCTCATGTTATTAAAAGCACTTTCCCAGTCATCTCTGCATGCAACTGGCCATCTATCCACTGAATTTGGCAACAGGGATGGGGAACTTCACAGAATTTGTAATTAGAACAGTTGGACGCAAGTCTTGTCTTCACCACTTCCCATCTGCGACCTTGAGAAAAGCCCTTTAGCCAAAGCACATCTCAGTACTCTCCTCCGTACAGCAGTGATGAGATCTTGTTCTTCCCACCTCACAGACACGAGGATCAGAGAGGAGGGGTGGAGCAGGAAGGAAATAAGTCATACTGAGGACCTACTATGCACCAGGCTTGTAAATATATTATTAAATTCTCACCACAATCCTGCAAAGAAGGTTTTACTACTTCTTGCCAATCAGATGAGGATGCTGAGATTCAACAAGTAACTTTCCCAAGGTCATAGTGTTAAGTGGTGAAGCGGAAATTCACCACTTCTGTCTGATCCCTGATCTTCATGGAACCATAATGCCTCCTAAATATGTATAAAAAAATTTTAGCTGCTATTTAGCATATTATTGCATATGTATTTGCTGCTGTTTCTGTAAGGCAGAGTCAAAGAGAAGCAGACATCTGCTAAGGTCACCCAGCCTGTCAGAGACAGAGCTGAGACTAGAACTCAAGTCTCCTGAGTCCTAACTTGAAGGCTTCTCATTAAACTATGCTGCTCCCCGACCCCCAGAAAAGGCAGAGAGAGACAGGATGCTTGTTTATGCAGACCAGCTGTTACAGATCTATTTTAAGACAAACAAGCATTTTGAAAATCATGGAAGGTAAGTATCAAGTGTTTCATTAAATATTCCACATTAATTGACCCTTTGGAGAACGCCCAAAGGCGTCCTGTTCAGCAAGCCACTCAAATGCTGACTACACACCTTGCAACACATGTTTTGAAAGCACATTCAGATGACATTCTAAAATAATTTTCCATGGAAATCAAAAGTAACTACTTTGCTGTTTTGCTGTTCATGGTTCTGTCCACTAACCATCCAGGACGAGGGAAAGGCACACCATGAACTCGTGACTGGCTTTAACATCATGCAGGGTCTGTGTTAACGGGTTGGGGGACAGGGCATATGATAGAAAATGTTCTAAATAACAGGTCATAATGGGTGTCTGAGAGTTTACAAAAAGAACACCTGTATTAGAGAGAAAAAGGAACCATTTCAAACCCAGCCCCGGCAAAACTGCAACAAAAAATAGCCAGGTGTTGTGGCAGGCACCTGTAGTCCCAGCTATTCAGGAGGCTGAGGCAAGAGAATCACCTGGGGCCAAGAGCTGGAGGTTGCTGTGAGCTACGACATCACTGCACTCTACAGAGAGCAATAAAGTGAGACTCTGTCTCTAAAAAAAAAAAAAATCAAAGCATGCCATTTAAAACAACAGTGTTCCTGCTTCCCAGAGAAATGTAGACACTCCTAATTCCACAAAAAAAAAGCATTAAACCACGTGCTAGAGATCACCTGTCAGAAGGCCAAAAGGGGGGTGGCGCCTGTAGAGCACCAGCCCCATATACCGGAGGTGGCAAGTTCAAACCCAGCCCTGGCCAAAAATTGCAAAAAAAAAAAAGGACTCACTTTCTCTTCTCATTAACTTTCCTTAATTTTTCCTGACTTTATTTCCTTTTCCCTTCATATATCTGTTAAAGGTCTAACACCCATGCTATACCGAACAGTGTGATGTGTACAAAACCATCCAGCTGACATATCTGATATCCTGAGTCAAAATTATAATTAAACATCTGACTAGTAAGGAGGTGCTATGGACCACAGCCACCAGGCCAGTCAGAGAACATTCTTCCAAGAGAACACTGCAAGGGAGCAGGATAGTGGAAAGAAAAATTCCTTGTGGGTCCCATTCAGACATGACCACAGTCTTGCAACGGAGAATTCAATTGACTTTGAATGTTCTAACTCTTAGTTCCACCACAAACCACTTGTCAGTGCAGTTACTAATCCCCTCCTAGCCTTAGACTATCCATCACGCGGGGATTAGTAACAGTGCCTGCCTCCTGGTGTTGGACTAGACGAGGCAGCACATGGCAGGTATTAGCAACTGCTCGTCTGTTTCTGAAGAAACAGTGGTAATGGTTAATAGTAAAAATAGTTAACACGTAATGGGCACTTGTTAGGTGTCAGTCAGGGGGCTAATTAATTAACTTCGTCCTCAAAACAACCCTAGGAGGTAGTTTTTGTTTTGTTTTGTTTTCTTTTCTTTTTAGATCTATTTTAGAGATGGGGAAGCTAAAGAACAGACTGGTTCAATCACTTTCTGGAAGTCACTCAGTGGATAAATGGAGAGTAACACTACCTAATAATAATTAGTGATAGCACTTAATGAGTAAGTATTTGGGAGCTTTAATGACATAAATAGTGATTGGTCTTATTTTTTTTTTTCATACTTACTGAAATACAAGAGGACTTTATTTTATTATTATGCATGAGAGAGCTTTTAGGGAAGTAAACAATTCTCTTCCAACTCCAAATAACAAATAACAAAAAAAGAGAGTGATTCCTGAAGATATTTAAATTAAGACCAAAATGGGTGGTGCCTATGGCTCAATGAGTAGGGCACCGGCCCCATATACCAAGGGTGGTGGGTTTGAACCCGGCCCTGGCCAAACTGCAACAAAAATATAGCCAGGCATTGTGGTGGGCACCTGTAGTCCCAACTACTCAGGACTTAGTAGCTGAGGCAAGAGAATTGCCTAAGCCCAAGAGCTGGAGGTTGCTGTGAGCTGTGATGCTAAAGTACTCTATGGAGGGCAACAAAGTGAGACTCTGTCTCATAAATAAATAAATAAATAAATAAGAAAGACCAGGGCGGTGCCTGTGGCTCAAGGAGTAGGGCACCAACCCCATATATCAGAGGTGGTGGGTTCGAACCTAGCCCAGCCAAAAATAAATAAATAAATAAATAAATAAGACCAAAAGAAGTGATGAATGTATCATCCACAGTTACAGCGTAATGTTTTGAGGTTTTTAATCCCTTCGAATTCGCCTTACCACTGAATCTACTATTATTTTAACGTGCTCCAATGATACTGACAGGATGAAAACTATAAACTCAGAGTTGAATTGCAGAATTTATTTGAACAAAACATAATAAAGACAAAGCAGTTATCTCTCAACGTTAATGAGTACTGCTTATGAAAACTTGAAGATGTACACAGACTTTACCCTCAAAGAAATCTAACTCATTAATTTGTGAGTAGCCTCAAGACTCTCCATTTATAAATGATTACAAGAAGGAGCAATTCAGAGAACCCTAGAAAAGAGGGTTAATATTTCTTTGTTTATTTATTTATTTTGGTTCTTTTCTATGCCTCATTTCTTACTCTACAACAGCAACTTTCCCAGTCAGGACTGCCCAGAAGGATTGAGTGCTGATCACAAGACTTAGAATTAAGCTACACTACTGAAAAGAAATGTTACACTCTATAGACAACCCCTATCTATATTCTGCCAAAGGAAGTGACTACACATCAGCTTATCAAAATTTCCCATTAAAAATAAGTACATCTTATTTTTAAAACTTAGAGTGCAGATATGATGGCTCACACCTGTAATCCTAGCACTCTTGAGAGGCAGAAGCAGGTGGATCACCTGAAGCTTGAGTTCGAGACCAGCCTAAGCAAGACCCTTTCTCTACTAAAAACAGAAAAACTAGCCCGACATTGCAGTGGGCACCTGTAGTCCCAGCTACTTGGGAGGCTGAGGCAAGAGGATCACTTGAGCCCAAGAGTGTGAGGTTGCTGTGAGCTGTGATGCCACGGCACTCTACCTGGGGCAACAGAGTGAGACACTGTCTCTAAATAATTAATTAATTAATTAAAACTTAGATATGTTTGAAAACATAGAAAACAAAGAATCACTATTTTCAATCCATTGATGAATCTAATTTGTGCCTATTTATATGTACATATATGCCTACTATGTATGACTCCCTGTGTCCATTCCTGGCAGTGTATATAAATGAATGAGCCTATGACAGCCTTGATCAATTCACACCCTAGAAGGGAGATAAAATACTGCAAAACAGATCAAAAAATGCTGCACACCGTGCCATGCTGCCCAAAGCCGCAAGTGATTGGCCACCCCTGGTGAAGGAGTCAGGGAATACCCCCCGCAAAGAGGACTCCTGCACGGACTCTGCAGGCAGACAACTGAGAAAGGGCACTTCAAACCGAGGAAGAAGCATATGCAATAGCACAAAGACATTCGACAGTAGAGTTTACCCAAGACATGAAAAACAAGGTTAGGAGGACAGAGAGGAGGAGGGCATTGAGAGACGAAGCCAGACCAGACCACCAGCCCTTGCGTGCCTGCAAAGGCGGATGGATTTTACCCTGCAGGTCATCAGAAACCACTCAACAAGGTGGTTAACTGACCACATGCACCAGTAGTTCAGGTCAAATGCAGGAGTCCTTCATCACTCTTCATCAGCAAGTCTTTGTGGCTCTCTACCTTGAAAATATATCCTGCGTCAAAGGAGGGAAATAATAGCCAATGTGCAGCAAATGGGAAGACCCATGATGCGAGATAGCACAGGCGGCAGGAGGAGTGAAGGCCGGATTGGCCTTGCTAGGAAGGAGACTGTCACCTCGCTCACAGTACAGGAGGGAAAGCACCATCTCTAGGCACAGATGGAGAAAGGGGAGGGTTTGAGGACACTTTCTTCTAATTGTGGAATAGGAAATGAGGTCACCATTGGAGAGGAAGGACGGAGGAGGAGGAGGTGACAGAGGTTTAAGGAAGGCAGAAAAAGTACCAAAGAGTCATCTGGGAGAGTCAGAAAGTGAATGGTCTAGGGCAGCTCTCCAACTTTTGGTTCTTAGGACCCTTTATACAAAAATGATTGCCAACCCTTAGCAGCTTCCGTTTGTGGGGGTTATATCTATCCATGTTGAACATGTTAAAATTCTAAACCAAGAAATCTTTAAAACATACACAAGTACAGAAATGTCATCTGTGATATCAAGCAGGCTTTGGAAAACTCCACTATACACTTCTGAGAAAATGAAAAAAAAAAAAAAAAAAAAAGGAAAATAATGCCCTATCATTATAAAAAGTGTTTTGACATTAAAGGACCCCTACAAGCACTTTGGGGACTGCCAGGAGTCCCAGACCGTACTTTGAGAACATTGGTCCAGAGAAATACAATCAGATGACTGGGTGGCCTGCGGTGCCCAGGAGAGGTGAGAGATCCTGAACCTGAAGTGAGCGCAGTCAATGTGCTGTGGGTTTTCCTCCATTGCGTTCAGCAGCTCATTTGTGGGCAGGGAATAAGTAAGGAGTTTAATTTAACCAAGGTTTTGTTTACTCAAATGACCAGGACAAATGAAGAGAAGCCAAGAAATTAGAATGGTCACAGTATTTAAGCTAAGTAGGAAGGAAATGGAGACAGGAAGGAGTAAACAGGTGGCAGGAACAATGAGTTCCAAAGGTTGTTGGATTGTTAGATATTAGTAGAATAAGCAGAAAGGGGCGGTGAGAGAGTAGGATGTCTGCCAAGAAGAGGAAGGGGCACTGGTAATAACTTCAAACCCAATATCTACAGCACAATGTGCTCCTTTTCCCTCTGAAATCCTTTCTCTTTCTCTGGTCACCCAATCCTGAAACCCGGGTCTCTGCCTAAATACCTTCCACTTTCTCTGCATCTAAGTGGTCCCAAAGTCCCCCCATTCCAACTCTTGCTTATTTCCAATCTCTTCTGGCCCTCTGTGTCCCTCTACTCATTCTCCTTGTATGGCCTTGTCCTCTCCTGAATGAACTCCAGCATCTGTCCTGCTCACACCCAGTTTTGCCCTTCCCTTCCCATTCATCCTTTCCTCCACTGGGACGGAGCTTCCTACAGTAATCAGACTTCATGCCTGACGTGACTCTAACAACAGAGGAGGGTGCACAGCAGGCAGCCCGAGGCTGTCAGTGGGAATCTGGGGTCCATCGAGTTAGTAATACCAACAGGATATGGAAAGACAACTAAAAAGAGAACTCAACATGTTTAAGGAAATGGTTAAAGAGAAGCTGGCAGAGAAGAGTGAGAAGAAACAATGAGAGGGATATGAGACCCAGCAGAGTGTGGTGTGGGGAGAGTACAGGGAAGAGGGAGATGATCAGTGAGGCTAACTGCCATGAAGGGCTCAAGGAAAATAATAAAAATGGCCCAGTGTGTGCAAATTAGGAAATAGGTGATGGTTGATACTGGACCAATCCCACTGCATTACAAATAAGATATCATTTCCCCCCCTTACTTTTTCATTTCAGATGAAGATGAGGGTACACATGATTAGGTTACAATGTTTTCATTTGTTAGGTGAAGTCCATGTTGTAACTGTGTCCTGCACCCAGGAGGTGAGCCAGTACCCTGACATTGTGCCCTTTGAGGGAAATGCACCAATCTGAGCCCTCTTCCCCTCTCCTCGCAACCTAAATTGAGTTTTTCTCTGGTACGGGCGTGAATTAGTTCATCTACTGCCTTCATATCAGTATTGAGTACACTGGATACTTGCATTTCCATTGTTGTGACACTTTACTAAGAAGACTGTGTTTCAACTCCATCCAGGTTAATACAAATGATGTAAATAATTTTCCCCACCTTAAAAATGAAAACAAGGGTGCTTTCTCTTTCTCCTAATCCTGGCATACTGGACCGAGATTCGGTACTTCAGTCCTTTGTCTCAGGCTCCATTTTCTGCAAAACCCAGGTTAATATACCAACTATGCAGGAACGCTTAAGATGCCCTAACTACTTCACATGAAAAGATCTTGATTGACAGCGAGTTTTAAATTATGCTGGCAGATTATACAAGAGAATAATCAAAACATGGCAAAGAGGTTACTGACTGTGGAGAAGACTAAATGGCGTTATACTGAACTGACTCAAAATGTGACACCGTTCTTTTCAGAAAATAACTGCTTTTCCCCCTTCCTTCTGTATAACCCAATAATCTACATACAGCATGATCTTGTATAGGTGCAGAGAGTACAGAGATGTATTTGGTATGCACACCTCAATGCTAGAACTTATTGGTAGTTTTTAAAACAATGCATGGTTGTGTATAGCAGAAAGAAAGTTCTCTTTATTTAACTCTTCTTTACACACACCCACAAAAAGGAAGTAAAGTAATACATCAAAACCCAACAGCCTGTCAATGGCTTAGAAGGAAATCCTGGGGACACATTCTTTTAGAAATTCAGCACCACCAACGTTTGATATGATATTATGTGGAAAAACACTGAAATCAATAACTCTAAGTTGAAATAGTATTCAAGATACAGCCTTCACAAAAAGAAGTTTTAGGAACACATTAAATTTATTTCACTTAGGTTTTCTTATATACAGATATATTTTCATACATACACATATACATATATAGCAGAGTGCCATATGATAAAATCCATCTAAATCTAAGAATTCTCCTAATAGGTATAAAATAAAAATTGTATGTGATTAAAAAAAAAATCTCTTGGTCTTTTCCCCTGCTAGCCACTACCCTGCTACCCTGCTCTCTATACAACACCATTGCCTCCCCAAGTGATGTCTGCACTTTCTGTCTCAACCCTCTCCTTCTGTGAGGGCAAGTTTGTCTACTACGCACCAAATTCATTTTTTTTTTTTCAAGGTCACCAAGGAACTTTACGTTGCTTAAATCAATATCCTGTCCTCAGTGCTCACTGTGCTTGGTCTGTCATGAGCCTGTGCCACATCATCATGTCCTTCTCCTGTAGAAACACTTGATTCACTTGTTTCCTGGAAGCACACTCTCCTCGTTCCCCTACTTCCTGGCCAGTGCCTCTCAATCCCTTTACAGCTAGCTGCTCCCCATCTCTCTTCCCTCAACAACAAGCATGCTCCATGGCTCGGTCAGGTTTTTTCTCTTCTTTCTACAATACTCTCTAGGTGACACCATCCAGCCCTGTGATTTAAAATACTATCTACACCCTGATGACTCCAAAATTTACATGCATATCTTGACTCCTCCAACTGCCTGCTCATCATATCCATTTAGATGTCCACTGGGCATTTCGAACATAATTGCTCAGACGTACACCTCCACTGCTGTTCTTCCTCTATTCTTCTCCAGCTCAGTAAATGGTAATTCCAATTTCTCAGGCCAAAGATCCCAGAGTCATTCTTTGCTCCTCTCTGCTTCTGATATGCCTCTTCTAAGTCCATCAATAAACCCCTCTGGTTCTGCCTTCTGGGTATACCCAGAGCCTCTATTCCGCCCATCTGCCCAGTATGGCTCTGGTGAGAACCTCCATCTCTCTTGCCTCAACAACACACCACCCTGACTACTTCCATCCCTACTGCTCTGCAGTCTGTTCCAAGAGGCAGCCAGAGTGACCCTGTTGTAAGGCAAGTAAGGCCATGTCACTCCCTTGCTCAAACCCTCAGTTGACCTCCCATTTCACTTAGAGTGAAAGCTGATGGCCTGACAATGGCCCAAGTCCTAAAACTTGGCTTCCTTTTTCTGACATCACCCCTACCACTCTTTACCACTCTCTCCTCCAAGCACATCGGCCTTCTTCTTGCTCCTCTGGTACACCTCAGGACCTTTGCATTCACAGTCCTGTCTTCTCTCACCCACTGCAGGCCCCTCCCTAATTGTCACCCACTCAGAGAGGTCTTTCTTGACTGCCTTCTACATCAGTGGTTCTCAACCTTCCTAATGCCACAACCCTTTAATTCAGTTCCTCATGTTGTGGTGACCCCCAACCATAAAATTATTTTCCTTGCTACTTCATACTGTAATTTTGAACCATAATTAAATTATCTGATATGCAGGAGACCCCCAAAGGGGTCATGACCCACAGGTTGAGAACCGCTGCTGTACACAATCACATCACATTTCTCTCTGGTTCCTTACCTAACCTCAAATGTCTTCATAGCACACTATATAAGGTATCCAAAAAGTCGTCTCTAAAGTTGCCACACATAAGGAAAAGGGAAAATTGTAACGAAATGCACCTTTATTGACAAAATATTCATTATAACATTTTACAAAATATTTACAAAATATCCTCTGTGTTGGCCACCTCTTTTAAAATGGCATAACAAACATTCTGTAAATAAAGATGCAGTTAGCTACAATTTCCCCTTTTCCTTATGTGTGGTGACTTTGAGGGCAACTTCTGGGATTCCCTGTATCACACAGTCATTTATTTGTTTATGGCTCATCTACACCAAAATCTAAATCCCTAGAAGGCTGAGCCATTGTTATGTTTGTTTACTGTCCAAGCCAGTGTCCAAAACAGTGACTGGAAATGAGAAAATATTTGTTGAAGAAACCCTTGAAGCCGGAATAATTCATGTTAAGACAATTCAACGTTCACATATATTATCCATAGAGATCAGTATACTCATTGAATGTAAGTATACATTCACTCTAAGACACAGTAAAGAACAAAATTTTATATTTCCCACTCTAAGACACAGTAAAGAACAAAATTTTATATTTCAGAATAAGGCCACACACAGTGTCTCACATATGTAATCCCAGTACTTTGAGAGACCACGGTGGGAGGATCACATGAGGCCAGGAGTTTGAGACCAGCTTGGGAAACATAGCAAGATTTCATTTCTATAAAAAAAAAAAAAAAAGTCTTAAAAACTATCCAGGTATGGAAGCACATGCCTGCAGTCTTTAGCTATACAGGAGTCTAAGATAGGAGGCTCGCTGGAGCACAGGGGTTCGAAGTTGCAGTGAGCTATGATTGTGTATGTGAGAACAAGACTTTGTCTCTAAAAAATAAAAAATAAAATTTCAGAATAAGACTAAAGTAATCTCATCTGATAGATAGGTGATTGGTTACAGGCATTCATAGAAACTTTCCTAACCATTAAAAATGACACAAAAGCAACAACCCAGGCCCTTCCACAGAGTCCTCCCAGCACAGCTATCCCTGGTAAACACTTCTCTTCCATAATCATATAAGTGCTTTGAGACCCTGCTACAATACTATTTGAGATTAAAAATAAGACTAATAGGTAGTATAGACAGACACTGACTTTCTTGGATTTTCACTGACCATCTGGATTTTACTTTACTTTATTCTTTATAATAAAAGGAATCTGTTCAAGGTATTACTAAATGTAACAAACCAAAACAAAATCTAAGTCCGTATTTTAAGAAGGACTTATTTTTGACTTGAAGAAGATTATCTTACCAAGACAACAATCCCAGACAGTGGATGTCCATAGCCAGGAATGATAAGAAAATGGAGATCCCATTTATGTTTCTATTTTGAAAGATAATTAACTTATTAACATTCTAATTCAAGCCTGTCATTGAGCAAATATTACTTGCAGTTGTTCATTTTTTTCCCATATAAACAAGACAGAAGGCTATGAAAAAAGAGAATGGAAGGACATCTTACTCTTATTAAAACAGGCTAGTCCTTATATAACCCCTCCCAAGAAAACTAAACAGGCAATAAGCAAAACATCAATAAACTAAAATTTCCTTTGTCACATCTGTTCATAACAATCTCAAAATGCCACAAAACTCTGAAGTGAGAGCTTCCAGTTATTTCTCAGTTCAGGAGAACAGGTGACATAAGAAAACAGTCTATTTCAAGTTAGCTAGTTCTTCAAGAACCTAAGCCAGGCGGTTGGAATGACTCTCAGATGCAGCAAAAAGGTACTAGTATTGACGTTTCTGACTTCAGAAAAGGAAATTCTACACCAGGTTAGTCACTACATGGTACGAATAGAGCTGATGGGGCAGGACCCTTATATACAGGAGCAGCAACCTTCCCCAAGATATATGAGTAAAGGCAAAAATAGTTAGGGATGTCAGCCCAAAGAAACTTGCAGAACTTTACAATTGTTTCAAAATTTCAATTGTAACCTATTCCTCTTAATATGATGACAGCAGAAACATTTATTTAATTGTTTCAAATTTTCAATTATAACCTATTCCTCTTAATAGGATGACAGCAGTGAACATTTATTAAATACATAGTATGTGCTGGGCACTATATGTCAAGTTGTTCAATAAAACCACTTAAATAGGCTTGGCAGCCATAGCTTAGTGAGTAGGGCAACGGCCACATACACCAGAGCTGGCAAGTTTGAGCCTGGCCAGGGCCTGCTAAGCAACAATGACAACTGCAACCAAAATATAGCTGGGGCATTCTGGTGGACACCTATAATCCCAGCCACTCGAGAGGCTGAGGCAAGAGAATCACTTAAGCCCAAGAGTTTGAGGTTGCTGTGAGCTGTGACATCACAGCACCCTACTGAGGGCCACATAGTGAAACTCCGTCTCAAAAAAAAAAAAAAAAGAAAGAAAAAGAAAAACACTTAATAAATCTCATTAAAGGATTTAACAACTCATATAACACAAACTTATCTGCATAGCACTCAGCAGATCAGCAACCTTGCCCCTCTGCAATGAGACCAAGAACCAAGAAAAAAGCAAAAACAGCTACTAGCCTTCCAGGATTCCGTTTGAGAGAAGCCCCCTCTCAGAGTACATTACAGGAGAAACTGCACTTAACCCAGAACTGGAAAGGCAAGGTTGGGCAGACTTAACAACTCAAAAGCATGACATCCTAAGGAGGGTTGTTCTGCTGTCCTCCATATCTCATTATAACCTGATAGCACAGTAAAATATAAATAATTCCTCTGAGGTGAGTATCCTGGTGTGTTCACTGCAGTGCCCCCGGTAGAGAGCAGAGCTATTGAAGATGCTCTGGAACATCATAATAGCCATCAAAGAGAACAAATGACATGTAACATTCTAAGAGGAGGGAAAAAAGAGCAAAACACACTGGAAAATCAATGTAAAATAAATAACCTCACTTTGAAACAGGCGTAGCTCTCACCACTTCCATACCTGTTTTTCTCTTGGGGACTTCCCCCGGGTTCAAAGCAGATAGTTAAAAGTTGCAGAGGGATCCTGGTGCGACACTGCTCTGACTTCACACAAGTGTTAAATCATACAAGTCAGTTCCTGCTCTGGTTGCTAAGTGGCTGATTCTGCAGCATAGGAGTCTGGTGCTAACGTGTCATGGAAGGACCTCTTTCCTCTCTCCTTTAAGTGGAAAGTGGCTTTGTATACTGTGTGAAAGAGAACAGATCTTCTGAAGCCCGTTTAACTTCCTTCTGCACAAAACTTTCCGACAGAGCCAGTAAACTACTTTCTCACTGCCTTGTGACTTTGGAGCTGACTTTAGGGTGCACACAACCTGCCAGAATCGCTTTTATAAATACATAAACCCTCCAAGAGGCAGCTCCAGGCAAGGCTGGAGCCAACGTGCACCACAGCACCTGAGCACAGCCTTGAATGCAGGAAAGCGGAATCTCTAGCGAAACTTCTGATTTCCTGTCTCCGCCGCCAGAGAAGCTGGACTCCCTGCTTCTCACATGGTGTAAGGAGATCTGTAAACACAACCCTCTCCCTTGCCGGCTGGCCGCAAGCCGGGGGCGGGGGCCTTCAAGGGCTGGCTCCGTGTGCTGCTCCCTTTCCTCCCTTTGACCAGTGTCATTCCCGTAAAGATAACGGTCCCGAACGCCCTCCACTTCCTAGAGCCCTCGTGAATGTCATGGTTCCTCTTTCAAGAAAACATGGGGACAAAGGCAAACCAAAAGAGCAGACTGACGGCAAATTCAGCAACAGCTCCTTTCATCCCCCTCATCGTCACTGTGGACGAGACGGATCAATTTCCCTTTGTCGCCCCAGATGCACACACGCGCGGAGTAGGTCAAGGACACCCGAAGCCAACTTATTTTTTCCCGCCTCCCAGAAAGCCTTAACAATCCCCACACCACCTCTGGACGCAAGGCTTTAGCGTTTCGCTGAAGAGCTAAATCATTTCAAGGCAAGGTAGGAAAAGCCGGTGTGGTCCCGCCGCCGCAGGCCAGGAGGCAGGGCAAGCTGCGCGCACCTACATGTTTGCATTTACACAAAGAAATTAGCCACAAGATTAATGGGAGACGCGGCCGGAGGCGGGGGCGCCCCGCGCCGGCCCCCTCACCTGGGACATCTGCGGCCGCAGGTTGATTTCCTTGAGGTTGATGGAGTGCGCCCGGAGGTTGTTGAGCAGCTGGCAGAGCAGGACTCCATCTCGGAGGGTCTGCGCCAGGTCGAACACCTGCGCCGAGTCCCAGGTCACCCGGTGGTTGGCGGGCAGCACCTTGCAGTGGATGAGCCACTGCGCGCACTGCTTCCACGGCTCCATGCCGGCCGGCTCCATCCCGGGACGCTGCCGGGCCGGGGCAGGCGGCGAGGATGCCGCCACCGCCTCTCCTGAGCCTCCGCGCCCCGCCGACGCCAGTCGCCGCCGGCCCCTTCCCCGCGCGGGTTCTAGGAAGGAGGCGCCGCGGCCGGCGGGTCGGGGGCGCCGCGCGGGACTGGGCTCCTGTCTCGACCCGGGTCCGGGTCCCGGTCCCGGTCCCGGTCCCGGTGCGCCGCGGCCCGGCCGCCGCGAGTCCTGCGCGCTCTCCGTGCGCCCCGGCCGTGCCCAGGCTTCCGACTCGCGAGCCCGGCGCCCGGCCACTGAGCATGCCCGGCGCGCCCGGCCGCCCGCGCCGCAGTCCCGAGTCCCCAGGGGCGCGGTGGGAGCGCGCGGGCCGCCTGGCCCGGGGTCGGCGGCCGGGGGCGGGGCGCCGGGAGGGGCGGTGCGGTCGGGGGCGGCGGGACAGAGGGGATCGCGGCGCCCCCGCCCGCCCGCGGGCCCGCAGGTTAGCGGAACTCGCACAAGCCCGGGCGTCCAGGGATTTTTCTCTCGGGCGCTTTGCTAGGTTTGGGGAAGTGCGTCTGAACAGTGTACTGGGGTCCCCGGGGGGCCCCCTAAACAATGCGCGTTTCGGAAGCAGGGCTCCGAGGAGCTGCGGATTAACTGGGGCACCTGGACCCTCCAGGGAAATGGGGGAAAGTGCACAGAGCGTCTGGACAACGCAGCACGGAAGTTTTGGGGATCGGCGCCCTTCCGGGTCTATTCCCTAAATTCTCTACAGATAATTCTCCCCTGCTCCTCCAAGTTAGTCGGTCCTCGGGATGTCAGGGCATCTTGAAAGTGCGCGTCTGTGCGGAGACACCGGCAGAAACCGCACCCATCCCCGGGCCCATTCCGACGCTGGGCGTTTTTCTCTCGGGGATGTTTTTCCCTCTCCCCTCTCGAGCTGGGCTGCTCAGCTTTGCACTTCTGGCCCTTTTGCTGACCCCACAAAAACCTGCCCAAGAAAATAGGCCTGTGACACGACGGCCAAACTGCGCATGCGTCGGTAACTCGCGCCCGAGTTCGAGCAGGGCCCGGGTCTGCTCCACCCCCGGCAAGGTTTTAGAGACCCTGGGAAAGTAGGGTCGCGCCACCAAACGCTGGCTCTGGCCGAAGCTGAGCATTTGTGTGTCTGAAATCTCTGGGGGACTCTGAACCCTGCCCCTTTTACTCCCACTGTGCACTGTCCCCCACACTCAAAAATAATGTTTAAATTGTTTGCGTTGAACTCTTGTTCTGTGTAAACGTGATCCTCGGTCACTTTTTCGAGATGTATTATGTTAAAATTTGAAAATAAAACAATAAAATCTATATGTGGGGCTTTAGTAATTTTTTTTTTTTTTTTTTTTTTAGTTTTAGGTTTCTGTGGCTCAATCTTTCTATTATGAATCATATAAGCGGGTCAGAATGTTATTTTTAAGAGAATGATCTGTTCAGGACAGGGACTGTGTCCTTTTTCACTTGGCTTTCACAGCAGAGCACATTGTGTGCACTCAGCGTTAAACAATAAATCAGCCGCAGGATCTACTTTCCTCACACGCTTCCTTCCCCAGCAATTTCCTCCGTGTTCAATGCAGATTCCATCCATAGCAGTGTTTCCTAGGCCATAATTTTGGCAAGTAAATCATCCTAAACTTTACACATCTTTATAAACAAAACCCAACATATCTCCATCACCATTTAATATAAGGTCCTTCATAAAGATAAATTGGAAAGAAGTTTCATTAAAAAAAAAAAAAAAAAGCAGTAAACTAAAACTATGAATTTTGTTTCAGGCAGCATCGGATCCCCCTTAAGTGTTGTGGGATATTCCAAAATCCAGGTTATATAAACTCTACTAATCCAGATTATATATACATATCTGCAAGTTAGAGATGCACCCCTTACCTATATAAATGAAGTCACAAACCTGGATTTAGGAGTGAGCCCTGCAGCTTGCTAGCAACATAACCTTGGACAAATTATCTAATTCCTCTAAACTTCAGTTTCCCCATCTGGGAAATAAAAATAATATTTGTCATCATCAGGATCAAATGATACCATGCCTTGCCATTCAAAATGCAACTGTGGACAGCAGCAGCACCCTGGAATTCGCTAGCAGTGTAGTCTCTTCCTCCTACCCCCAGAATGAATGGACCAGAACCTGCCTTATGAGATCCCCAAGTGGCATGTATTTTGATCCAGGTCTTACATTTGATGTAGTACATCAAACGTGTGATGCCTCTCGCTGAGTAAGGCTCAATAAACGTTACCCCTAAAGGCAGCAATGGCCACATAAATTCTATTTAACTCCAAAATTTTCATATATTGTTAAGCTATGTAAACTATGACTTCAAAACATAATGCTTCTCAAATACAGTAAACCAGAAAGTTGATAGAAGGGCAAGAGGAAAACGTATGGAAGGCTTAGAAGAGGAGGAAGCTAAGGAAGCCAGGAGGTTCTTTACCTAAACAAGGAGCTTGCAACAGGTAATCTGGAGGATGTTAAAGTGTCAGAACCTGGGGCGACAAAAACGTCAATGGGCTTCTCACCTGAGCTATCAGCTGCAGATTTCTCCTTTAAAATTGTAAAGGGAAAAAAAAATTTTAAATAATATCATAAAGGGAAGATTCAACCTAGTGAAAACAAGGAGATAGGGACTAAGATTTGTCAATGACAACTCCTTGCTACCCTGGCCTCCAGTGTTCTTGCAGCGTGCAAGAAGATCACCCTTGCATATCTGACACAGGACTTCAGGACCCCCCCTGTGGTCGTGGTCCTACTGCCCTCAAGGCCTGCGTAGCACCTTTGGCACTTCCACGCTCCACAACTTACCAAATGCCCACGGTGTGCCAATCACTCTACTGGACACTTTATACACATCTGCTAGTTAAAGATGCTCACCTCACCCACAAAAATGCAGCAGCTGAAAGTCAAAGGCATTGTCAAGTGTCTTGCTCTTTGTTATAGAGCTCAATAAGGGGATGAGCTATGTCTCCACACCTGTGCTCCTTCTGTTCAGAGCTGCAGCTCACCATTTATGATAATTACCTTAGAGAGTTTAATCACTGGCTTAAACATCTTTCTCCTTGCTAGACTGAAATACCATGAAGGTAATTCACCTTCAAATTCCCAAAACCAGCCTTGGTACTTGTCACTAACCCAGCTGAGTGAGTAAATAGGTGAGTGAATGAACTACGGTTTCCCGCCTTTTATGTCCTCTCTTCTCTTCCTGGTAGAGAAAAGATCAGGAAGTATTTTTCAGTGTTACTTGTGGAAGGCCTAAGGGCCACATAAAATAAAGATATGCTTTTTATCTTCGCCGTTCTGGGCCCTCCAAGGTGAGCTGTCTGCCCTCTGCTTTTCTCTCTTGTTTTTCTCTCTTGTTTCACTCTGTGGTTTGGACTTTGCCTCAGTCCTACACAGTATAAAAATGGGAAATGGAAGAGATGCAGGAAAGACAAGGACAACGAACAGTGGATTATCACATGCTAGGTCCCTTTCCAAGTTTGAAATTATACCACAATCAGCAGAGAACTCACTGGGTTATGCATCGGGCCTACTGCACCAAACATTTGTGAAGTGAGGGAGGTCAAAGCCACATGAATTATTTGCCTGCTCCTACCGTCACTCAATCCTTGCCAGATTTTTTTCTTCTCACTCTTGTAACTCTTAAATTTACAATGGCATTTTAAGATTTATCTACTATCAGGAAATTCAGAAACCCAAATTTGTTTCTTATTTTATTCCTTACTTATTTCTTATTTTATATCACAAGGGAAGTAAATCATGAAGAGGATATAATATACCAAAGAAAAATGTTTCTGAAAGAATTAGAGGTGCAAAAACATGAATATTATAGGTTGTAAGTTGAAATCCAGGTTATCTGTCTGCTAGGTCAATTTTCTTCAACTACAATGAAATGTAGTTTTGTTTCATATAAGCATTAAGGATGCAAGCTTTAAGGTTCTGGCAACTTGGTACTGTTCTTAAAATAAAACCAGAAACCATTCTGAAGACAGGATGGGGGTAGAATGAGATTTCTATAATAATTCTTTCCTTAATAAATGTGCCCAAATCAGTGTGAATTGAACCATTTTTGAAATTAGATAAAAGCAACATCTTGTTATGATCATAGGATTTCTAACATGTTCAAGTCCTAATTATAATAGCAGTCATGACAAAAATGACAATAATGACCTTGACTCAAAATGGCACTTGCTGTCCAACAAAAGAAATTCAGTTGGGGTAATTTATGGTCCAGATGGTTTCCAAGAAAGCAGCTTCAGAAGGATTAGACTGTGACTGTGTCTGTTTGTCTACAAAGGATGCATTAATAAAACACTGATTGACTGGTGTCCAAATAAGTGAAAATACAAGTGTACCCCCTCTCCATGTGGGCGCAGAGAAAGAGAGAGAAAGAATGAAAATGAGGGTCCAAACTTTCCTTCACCATGTTAATTGCCCCTCAGCTGAGTCTTTTCAGAGTGTGGCTCATGTTAAACATGCCGCAGCTCACAAGCTAAGATTAGAATTAGTACATTTGCCTAACATCAGCAGTGATAGATGCATGCATTATGTTTTACAGATGACTAAGGAGGTTGAATTTACAGGGAAAAGCTAAGAAGCTCTATGTATTCCCGTGAGCAACTAAGAACCTTAATCTAATTTGTGGCATATTTAAATTTCATTTGCATGTTGGTATAAACAAATAGCCAAAAAAGAGAGCTTTTCACCCAAAGATGATGAATATTCAAATCCAATATCAAGAACTTTAGCGAAAAGTTCTTGGTACGTCCATTTCCGCATAATCCTGTGCACATCCCTATCCTTATACTGAGTTCTTTGCAGAATGATTATCTCTTTCTTTTTTTTTTTTCATTAAATTATAGTTGTGTGCATTAATGCGATCATGGGACACATACACTGGTTTTACAGACCGTTTGACACATTTTAAGTAGTTTTTCAGGCTCTGTGCCTGTAGCTCAGCAGTTAGGATGCCGGCCACATACCTTGGAGCTAGCAGGTTCAAACCCAGCCTGGGCCTGCCAAACAACAATG
>CAUYPK010026875.1:0-33250 GCA_963574355.1 Loris lydekkerianus
CAACATTGTATTGTAATGCAATTTTAAAAACCTTCTGGGGGGAATACATTATTTCAAGAGGGACTTTACCTAAAAAATGCAATAAGTTTAACCTGGCTTAATTTACCCTAAATGAAACCCCAAAAATTAAAAAAAAAAAAAAAAAAAAAAAATTCCCAAGTCCAGGGTCACAAAGAGTTTTCTCCACACTTTCTTCTAAGATTTTTTTTTATCATTTTTTGTCTTAGATTTAAGTCTTTTATTCATCTTGAGTCAATTTTTGTGAGGCGTGAAAGGTGTGGAAGACGCTGACAAGTGTCTTATCCAGTTTCATTCTTTTACATGTGCTTATCCAGTTTACCCAACACCATTTGTTGATTAGGGATTATTTTCCCCACTGTATGCTTTTGTTTAATTTATCAAAGATCAGATAGCAAGTAGAGACTGATTTCCTCTCTTGGTTTTCTGTCCTGTTCCATATGTCTATGTCTCTATTTTTCATGCTAATTCCATGCTGTTTTGATTACTGTGGACTAGTAATGTGGCCTGAAGTCTGGAAGGGTGATGTTTCTGACTTTGTTTTTATTGCTAAAAGTAGCTTTAGCTATATAGTTTTTATTCCATACAAGAAGAAGTACTATGTCTTCTAGTTCTTTAAAATATGATGTTGGTATTTTAATGGTGATTGCATTGAATCTGTAGATTGCTTTAGATAAAATGGACATTTTGATGATGTTGATTCTTTCCTGGAAAGAATGTGGTATATTCTTCCACTTGTTAGTGTCTTCCACAATTTCTTTTCTTAGGGTTTCATAATTCTCTTTGAAAAGATATTTTACTTCCTTTATTAGGTATATTCCTATGTACTTCATTTTCTTTGAAGCTACTGTGAAGGGAATTATGTCCTTAATTTGCTTCTCAACTTGGCTGTTATTGGCATATACAAAGGCTACTGGTTCATAGACATTGATTTTATACATTTTATACCATGAGACATTACTGTATTTTCTGATGACAACCAGGAGTTTTGTGGAGTTTTTATGGTATTGTAAGTATAAGATCTCATCATCAACAAAGAGGGAGAATTTGACCTCCTCTGCCTCAATTTGAATGCCCTTTATATCCTTCTCTTGCCTGATTCCATTGGCTACAACTTCCAGAACTATGTTGAATAATAGTGGCAATAGTGGAAATCCTTGTCTGGTTCCAGTTCTAAGTGGTAAAACCTTCAGTTTTACACCATTAAGTATGATGTTAGCTGTGGATTTGACATAGTTGGCTTCAATCAGCTTAAGAAATATGCCACCTATGCCTACTTTCTTAAGTGTTCTTGGTAGAAAAGGATGCTGAATTTTGTAAAATGCTTTTTCTGCATCTATTGAGAGGATCATATGGTGTTTGTTTTTGCTTCTATTGATATGATGTCTTACATTTATGGATTTGCATGTGTTAAAGCAGCCTTGCATTCCTTGGATGAAGCCTACTTGATCATGATGTATAATTTTGTTTTTAATGAGTAGCTGGAATCTATTAGCTAAGATTTTCTTTATTATTTTTGCATTGATATTCATTATTGAAATTTGTCATTCTACTTTTTGATTGGGTCCTTTCCTGGTTTTGGAATAAGGTGAGATTTGCTTCATTGAAGTGTTGGGGATAGTTCTTTTCTTCTCAATGTTTTGGAATACATTCTGCAGTATAGGTACAAGCTCATCTTTGAAGCTGTGATAGATCGAATTCTGATGTGAAGCAATCTGGTCCTGGGCTTTTTTGTTGGAAGCTTTTTTTATCGTTTCTGCAATTTCAGTGCTTGAAATTGGTCTGTTTAAGACATCTATTTCTTCCTGATTAAGTCAAGGAAGATGGTGGGATTCCAAGTAGTTGTTCATTTCCTCCATGTTGTCAAATTTTTAAAGATTTAATATTTCTATTTCTAGTTAATCTGGCCAATGGTTCATCAGTTTTATTTATCTTTTCAAAGAATCAACTTGTTATTTGAATAATTTTCTGAGTGATTGCATTGTTTTTAATTTCATTTATTTCAGATTTAATATTGGTTATTCGTTTTCTTTTGCTAAAGTTTGGGATTGGATTGCTTTTCCTTCTCTATTTCTTTAAGTTGATTCATTAGATTTTTGATTCGTTTTCTTTCTGTTTTTTGGATATAGACATTGAATGTTATGAATTTCCCTTTTAGGATTGCTTTTGCAGTGTCCCACAGGTTTTGGTGTATTGTGTCTTTCACCCAACGATCATTCAGCCTAAGGTTGTTTAGTTTCCATGCCTTTGTGTGGGGATGAAAATTTTTGTTGGAGTTGAGATTTACCTTTATTGCCTCTTGTTCTGAGGAGATACAAGGTATATTTTAAATTCTTTTCATTTTGTTAAAATTTGATTTGTGTCATAGGATATGATCTATTTTGGAGAATATTCCATAGACCATTGAGAAGAAAGTATAATTCTTTAACCTTAGGATTGAGTGTTATGTACATATTTATCAAGTGCAGTTGTTCTAGGGTCATGTTTAAGTCCCTTGTATCTTTGTTTAGTTTCTGTGTAGAGGATCTGTCCAGATCTGTAAGAGGAGTGTTAAAATCCCCTGCTACTATTGTGTTATGGGACATCATATTGCTCAGACTAATTAAGGTCTGTTTCATAAATCTGGGAGCATTCAAGAAGGGTACATAAATATTTAGAATTGAAATGTGGTCTTATTTTATGGTTCCCTTGACCAATATGAAGTTTCCATCTTTGTCTTTTTTGACTTTAGTTGCTTTAAATCCACTTGTATTTGAAAATAAGATTGCAGCACCTCCCCTCCTTTCCTGTGATTTTCATTTGCCTGAAAAATTGTCTTTCATCCATTAATCCTGAGTTTTCCTTTGTCCTTCAAGGCTAGGAGTGTTTTCTACAGACAGAAAATGGATGGCTTGTCCTTTTTTATCCAATCAGACAGCTTGTGTCTCTTCAGTGGGGAACTCAAGCCATTAACATTTGTTGACATAATTGACACGTGAGGTGGAGTTCTATTCCTCTTAATTTGTGATGGTCCATTGCTTAATTTTATCTTTTGCATCATTGCAGAAGTTTTGTCCTTTAATTTCTGGGTGTTTAGATTTCTGGTGGTCCACTGTGATGGTCACTGTGGAGAGTAGGTGTAAGTATTTCCTGTAGAGCTGGTATTATTGTGGCAAAGTTCCTCAATATTTGCATATTAGTAAATGATTTTATTTCTCCATCAATTTTAAAGCTTTGCTTAGCAGGATATAGAATTCTGGGGTGTTTTTTTTTTTTAAGTAGATTAAATTTAGATGGCCATTTTCTTCTGGCTTGAAAAGTTTTGTTTGAAAAGTACATAGTCACCTTGATGGACTTTCCCCTGAGGGTTCATTGGCACTTTTCCTGGTAGGTTGGAGAATCTTCTCTTTCATCATGAGTTTGGACAGGTTTATGACAATATGTCTTGGAGAAGCTCAATTTGAGTTGAGATGACACAAGACCCCACCTCCACCAAATAGAGAAGAAAATAAAAAGTACTATAAATCAAATCAAAATAAACAAGCAAAAAAAAAATTAAGGAATAAAATTGGTGCGGGGAATGACTAACAGTGTCTGAAAAACTAATAAAAATACAACCCTTACAATTAAAGAACACAAAAATAAAAGTTATACATACATAACAAAAATGAATAAAAAAAGAAAAAGAAGAATCTGGTGGGGAAAATAGGAGCAAAAAAATTTTTTTAAAGAAAAAACTATATATATCTTTTCATACATATAACATGTATGTATATATGGATATGGGTATAGATATATAGATATATCTTGCTGAATACTGCCTGGGCAATAGGTGACCTAGGTTGTGAGATTGTAATCACAACACTGATTCAAGTGTATAAGCTGGAGACTGGAAGCCTCTGCTGAATTCTTTGCCCTCAAACCCCACAGGGTTGGGAGCCTGAAGCTCTCCTCATAGTGCTTAATAAACATTCTTTGACCTTTTCAAACAGTGTATCTTGGTTGGGTAATGGCTTTCCCAGGAAAGCGTGTGTCACTTGGGTCTCTCCAGATGTGGCTGCCTGCTTATTAGGCACACCAAAACTAACCTTGCTCTAGGACCCTGAGGGCCAAGCCTGCAAGGCATCTCTCCCACAATGGCTGCACCCAGCCTGCAGCTGAACAATGAAAGCTCTGCTGTGCCCCAATGGCTAAGTTCTGTTCTCTGGGCTCTGTTCAAAGTCATTTCTTCACTCACTCAAGCTCTCCTACAGTAATCAAAACAAATTGCCCATGTCTTAAACAACAACCACAACAACAACCTGAAGGGAAGGCCTTCCCTGTCTGCAAACTCTCACTGCCACTGCCACTACAGCTGCCACAGTCTGCTGGCCTCTGCCTAAATGCAAACACTTGCTACTTCTCCACTGCTTTCATCCTCCTCTTTGGGTTCTGAAGTTTCTTGCTGCCTTCCTGTGCCCCTGAACAGATGTTTCTGGGCAGAGCCCACAATCCACAGGTGCCTGGAGGAGTCTTCTCTCCCTAATCTCACTACGCCTGGATGCAAATAAGCTGTCTCTAGTTTGCCACTTTGCTCCCCACCTCCCACCTGTCTTTTAATTGACAATATTAGACCATATGCATTTAAGGTATTATTGACATGCCAAGCCTTAATATTATTGTTGTTTTCCATCTGTTCCTTCTGTTTCTCATTCTCCTGTTTTGCTTTTCTTACCTTTCTGTGTGATAATTGAAAACTTTTCAACATTCCAATTCGATTTGATTTATTTATAGTGCTTTTGAGCATTTTTTAAAGCATAGTTTTCTTAATGGTTACTCTAGGTATTAAAATATACATGTGTAACTTATTACAGTCTATTGGTATTAACGTTTGCTACTTTGAGTGAAGTTTAGAAACTTTACTTCAATTTAAGTACCTTTACTTTCCCCAGTTTTAAAATTTTTGCTTCTTTAAGAAGAAGAATGGTCAATTATATTTATCCCCATTTTTACCCATTCCAGTTATTTCTTTTCTGAAGTTCCAAACCTTCTTCTGTTATTTACTTTTTGTGTAGATAATTTTCATTAGCTATTTTTAAAAGGTAGGTTTATTGGTAACAAATCCTCTTAGTTTTCTTTCATTAGAGACTGTATTTATTTCTTCTTCATTCCTGAGGGATAACTTTTCTGGATATGGATATTTTCAGTACTTAAAAATGTGCAACTTTTTTTTCTTGCTTCCATGGTTTCAGATGAGATATTCACTATCATTTGAATTGATATTCCTCTGTAAGTAATGTATAACTTCTTTCTGGGTGCATTCAAGATTTTTTTCTTTGACTTTTTTCCCCAGAAGTTTGATAATGATGTGTAGCACAGATTTCTTAGGGTTAATTGTATTATAGGTTTACTTGACTTCTTTAATCTCTTGTTATTTTTTTACCTCAACTTGGAAAGTGTTCACTGTTCCATTATGTACTTTTTCATTCTCACTGTTTATCTTCTCTCTTTCTATAATTCTGAATTTAATTGTATGAATATTACCTCTTTTGTTATTGTTTCATATGTGCCTGAGACTCTATTCATATTACTTCTTTCCAAATTCTCTTTGGTAATTGGATCGGGTAAATTCTAGTAATCTATCCTCAAGTTCACTGATTATAATCTTCTGTAATCTCTAATATTGAGCCTTTCCAGAGAGTTTTTTATTTTGGCTGTTGTATTTTTCAGTTCTATGATTTCTATTTGGGTCTTTTCTATAACTTATTTATTTGTGGATTTTTTTCTTATTTTTAAAATTGGTTTCATGATAACTCGTAGTTGCTTGTTGAAGTGTTTTCATGATGGATGCTTAAAATTCTCTTCAGATAATTCAAACCTCTGATTTATCTCACAGTGTGCTTTTTTTTGTGCATGTGTCATTCAAGTTGTTATTTTACTGGTTCTTGTTATAACAAATTATTACTTATTTACTTTGGGCATTTTGAATATTATGAAATTCTGATCATATTTAACCAATTTCCATTATTCAATCTTTCTAGAAATATAGCGAAAGGGTTGAAAGGGACAGAAATTAAGTTCCTGTCTAGGCTCTACTACTATCTTCTCAGAAAAAGTAGGGCAACTATTTGTGCTGAATCATTGCCCCTGAGTGGGAGTATAAGGTCAGCTCCATACTCGGTAGTAGAAAAACTATCCATACTTCTCTGTTTATATAAAGTGGAGTGAAGGAGAGCCCCCACCTGGATATTGATGACACCTGGAGATGAGTATGATGAAGTAGGTGTGTCAAGTAGCATAGCTTCCCTATACCTGGATCTACCTTGTTGATACTGAGTAGGGGTGAAAGATGAGCTCTCCATTGAACCTTATTGACATCAGGAGGCAGGGAGGTGGTGGGGAGCTTCAGTACTGACTAGAACTGCTTCCTATATCCTCCTTAAATCTCACTGCTGCTAAGGGAATATGAAGGTCTGCTCTTTACCAGACCTCACTGACACAGGGGTAGGAGGAAAGAGAAGTGTGGACTAGCTTGAATCACATCATCTTGTTCAATCTTTTGCTACCATGTGTGGATAGAGTCTTAGCTTGCCAATAAACACCACCTCTGCAGGCAATTAGAATGCTGCTGCTTGTTTCTATCAGAGATGTATAGAAGATCACAAGGTCCCTGCTTGGACACACTGTCACTAGTCTGCAGGGTGGGAACAGAGAACCACCCGCTTTTGCCAATCAGTAAATGAAAGTTTAACATCCTATTAAGCCCTGCAAAAAGTATTGCATGGGAAAATTGGAGTGTATTTCTTGCTTCTAGGGTAGGTTGGATGGCTGGTCAGCTTTCTTCTTGGTATGTTGGATCCCAGTATCTGGGGAAAAGAAGGGATGTTTATGGTTTTTCCACTAATGTTTGGATAGAATAAAGCAAGTATTGCTAAGAAGGTTTTCTGTTGTCAGGCTTTCCTTTTTCCTGTTCACCTTGCTGAAGGTAACCGGTTTTTTAATAGAGTTTTTTTCACTGTTCATCCCTGTTGGCAATTCTGAGTTGGAGGCTTCTTTAGCATCTCCTTTCTAGGATTTATGTGAGGTAATTAGGAAACACAAAGGGTTTCACTACTATGTTTTTCTTTGTCAGTTCTCTAGGAAGTCTGCTGCCTTCTATCTCCTTTCAGAGTCTTCTTATGCTTGTGTGCTGTTATATATTAACTTTTAGTTGTAAGAAGGAGAATCTTGGAGTAAAGAGGCTACTCCATTTTGGCAAGAACATATCCCATGGGGTTTTATCTCCTTAATATCTTTTAAAACCAATAATGTCTCAGCATTCCCACTTTCATAGCCTGAATGGTCATAACCTCATCACCTATACTTTGAACTATTGAAATGACCTCTTAACTAATAAATATATATAGTGAGATTTCATATACAATCTGAAATATTCTCATCAAACTGTTCAATGTCACCTTCATGGCATTTTCTTAGTTACTGTATGTAGGCATTGTATCCTGCATTTGCACATTATACCCCTTGATTGCACCAATGTACACAGCTATTATTTAACAATAAAAATAAATAATTAAAAAAAAACATGTGACCCCCCCCAAAAATAAATAAATATATATTGTGAGAGAATTTTTTCCAATACAAAAACAGGGATACTCCCAAAAATATGAGAAAGGATATAAAAATTCCTTAAAGGCAATCTGGGGGATGGAGCTTAGATGCATAGTATTAGGGATCAAGTTATGAGTTATAATTCTAGAAATACAGAAGAGGAAGAGACCACTTCAAGCTATGGTTATCAGGGAAACATTTATGCAATAACTGAGTTTTAAGATATGAGATAGGCAGAAAGCATAGAATGAACAAAAATACAAGGCATATACCTGGATATACCTTGTTGATACTGAGGTGGTGGTGGGTAGACTTGTTTGTTTGGAATAAAAAGTTTCCACAGTTTTTTATAATTCATGTTAATTATCACTTTGGGTGTTTATTAAATATACTTATTAGCAAACATCTGGATTAGAAATTTTGATCCAATAGATATAATGGGAGGGTAGGAATCAATATTTTTAACAAGATTTCACATGATTTCTAAGTTTAGGGAAATTTTGGAAGCACAGAATTGCAGAGAAAATAATGGCCAATCTAATTGGAATGAAAAAATAGCTACCAGATTATGTGGGACTTCAAATGCTAGGTGAAGGAGCTCAGAATGTTGGCACTGAATATGAGCAGTATTTAATATTTGAAATTCTGTGACTCCATCCTGGTTTCTACACTAGAGATGCTGCCAATATTATGAATTTGTATATCATAGGTTGTTGACAAATGTTTACATTGGAAAATCTGTCAGGGTTACCTGGACTCTGCAAAAGTATGTAGTTGCAGGAATGAGACCTTTAACTTCATAGCTCAGGCAAGGACCAGTGTAAATCAAGTGCATTGTTTCTTCAATTTGTCCCCATTCTAGTCTGTAATCAGTGATCTCCGCACCATTACATATAGGAATCTGAAAGATATAACAAACACACAAATTGAGTTCTTTCTTTTTAAGTGGTTACTACATGAGATACTGTGGAGAGTTACAACACAATCCTTTCAGTGACAAAGCTTATAATTTATTAAATCATATGAGATATAGACAAGTGTAGAAATAATTATACAGGGAAGAACACTAAAAGACTCACATAAAATTAAGAAAAAAGATCAGCTAAATCCACATATTAGATAAATGCCTTTAAAATTATTAAAATTATTTTCAAATGGGTTACTTAAGAAAAGTAAACTTAAAATATACTAATGTTGTTTAATATTGCTATTGGCTAGTGGGATCAAAAAGAAACCCTAAGGTGGGTCCAGCAGCTCATGCTTGTAATCTTAGCCTTCTAGGAGGCTGAGGCTGGAGAATTGCTTGAGCTCAGGAATTTGAGACCACCCTGAGCATGACTGAGAACCCATCCCTATTTAAAATAGAAAAATTAGCCAGGCATGACACACACCTTTATCTCCAGCTACTTGGGAGGCTGAAGCAGGAGGATTGCTTAAACCCAGGAATTTGAGGTTCTGAGAGCTAGGCCAAAGCCATAGTACTCTAGCCCTGGCAGTAGAGTGTGACTCTTGGCAAAAAACAAAACAAAACAAACAAAAACAAAACAAAACAAACAAAAACAACAATCAAAAACCAAGCAAACAAACCCTAGAACTCTTTGGCCTTTGTTCAATGATGTGATCAGCCCTGTCATTTATGATTGACAGATCAAGGCTTTTGTTTCACTGCTAGAATTGGGTAAAAGTGAAAGAAAAATTCATAGACATTTACATGGCTAAATAATTAGACCAGTTTTTATTTTTTGAGCTTAAGTACTTTGAAAGGGAAAATATTCACATAGATGAAAGAAATGTTTGTACATTTTTTAAAGCTTTATTACATTAGCCATATTTATACTGTGTCATACTATAGTGTTACATGAAAATAAATAGGACCAGAGATTTCTTAATGACACTTTCAAGAAAGTGCTAAGTTCTATTAAATGATTTATCTTGATTATTTCTTGTTTTGGTCTTAGAAAGTTAATTAGTTACTTATTGATAGTCTATTTGGTTTCCCAAAATTATTATCCTCCTCAACAATAAGATCTAGAGAGCAGGATCTCTATTGCCATAATCTTCCTAATACTATTAGTATCAGGGCCTGGGTGTGTTGTAGAAACAATGTTCCAAGATTTGTGGGATCCTAACTCTAAATTCCAACTCCTTACAGAATTCCAGATTTTCCAAAAAATGTCTAAGCCAATTACTATATTTTTATATTACCAAAATTAATAAAAATAAATTGATAACATACTCCCCAACTAACAACAATACAGGTTGGACCCTTGCAGGTTAGCACAGGTGTACCACATTGTGAAGGAGGGCCTGGGACTGGTTCAATTTCACAGGTCATTGAATGAGATCCAAACTACAAATAAACAACAAACAAACAAAGAATCAAACACACGAATGATTGTGCAACAATGGTCACTCCCCAATTTGACAATAAGTAGAAGCACATATTCATCTAAAGTGAAATAAATTACAAGTGTGATAACTGAACAATATAACTTCCCCAGTCCCCAGCCATGGTTGCTGCTTTTAAAAAGACACTATAGATATCTAAGGAATTAATTTACTCACTATACATCTCACTTCTGAGCTAGGATGCTCTTGTGTGTCATCTTGGTTACCTTTTGCCTTTCTTACATATAGTGCTTCAGAGTTACCATTATCAAGGGAATTCTCTAGAAAAATATGCAAAATAAACTTATTTCTTTTTGCAAATAGTTTTAAGGATGTTTCTTTAATATGATACAAGTTAATTTAAGAAGACTGTATGTTGAAACACTTAAGGTAACAAAAAACTCAAAATATATTAATTTGTGTCAATTAACTTTTTAATTTACATTTAAAAATTATGGTTTCAATTACTATGTAAGAAACAATTTGCTGAGCAATATTTAATTTTGTTCTAAAATAAAATAATTTGCTGTGCTTTAATAACATTTAATAAATGAAAAATCAAAAGTTAAAAATAGGAAATTTAGGTCCAGTCATTAAAATCTCACAAAGAATCCTCACCCCCATGCAGGTTTATTTCTCTGGATGTTGTTTTACCATTCAAGAGTAGAGGATGACAAGATGGAGGAGAAAGAGTAGGTGTTTGAATGATCAATATATCTGAAGGCTAAAAGAAAATAGAACACCTTATGACATACTGAATTCAAGTTCTGTTTTATAAAACATTTAGTAGTATGATACAGTGCATTTCAGTCCTCAGCTTAAAAACTTTCCCTCTTTCTTTTCTCACCTTGCTTTGACCTATTGGTGAAGTACAAAAGACTCTCAGTTTATATGTAGTGCCAGGTTGCAGGTGATCATATAGAAATTCCCTTGTATTTCCATTATATATTATGTTCCAGAGATTCACTGAAGAGATACAAGCAAATTTATCCAATGTATTTATAAGTAGCTTATAAAGTTATGGCTTCCCACCATTTCTCATTTATACAATAAGAAGTAGCCATTTTGGAAATTAACTTGGTCCAATTACATATTTACCAATAGTTAAGTAATGTATTCTGGTAGAATTAACCATAAAGTCAAAATATATCAGTAAGTAAACATGATATGTTACTAAAAACTGGACATATCCAAAAAAGTTCTGGGGTTCAGGTAATAATATTGTGCCAATGTCAATTTCTTGGTTTTGATATTTGCACTATGGTTATATGAGATATTAATATTAGCAGAAGCAGAATGAAGGATTTATATTAGAAATCTCTGTGCTATTTCTGCAACTTCCAGATGAAGATAAAATTACTTCAAAATAAAATCTTTACAATCTAAAAAAATCATTATGACTTACCATTTGAATTTTCACTAACTTCTAAACTGTAATTTGATATGTATGTTCCACCATTATCTTTGGGTGGTTCTGAAAAAAATTAAAATTAACTTCAAAATCTTCCAAAGGAAAGTTATGCTATAAATTAACAAAAAAATTTTACAGAGGGAAAAATACAAACAGGAATATTAATAAAGACCGTACATATTAATAAAGACCATAAAATCATAATCAAATCACATGCTTGTAAGATTGGGAATAAAGCATTTAAATAATATTTTAAAATTATTTGGAAGAGACTAAAAAGCTAGGTATATATGCTATAAATTTGATTTTTGTAGTTTAGAGGAAAAATAATTTATATCTATATATATATAAAATTTCTTGTTAACTTGACACTTATTATCAATGTTATCTTCTATTTGTGACTGCTAACTACATGTACTCTTACTTGGAATGATGATAATATTTAAGGACTCATAAATATTCAATAATTTGTTCATGTGTGAATTAATGAGACAACAATAGAAAATTCAACAGAAAACCAGAAAAAGTAAATGGTTTGCAACTAACTTCATTTATATGGTAGACTATTTTACATATAAATGATTAAGAGAATACTTTATAAATCTAGGGGCGATTAGAGGAAGATTTCTTTTCCATAGTTAATATTAAGACAAGGAAAAATTTAAATACAAAAACTGTACTTACCCCATCCAATTTTTACTTTGTGTGCATGAATCTTTCCCTTTACAAATGGTTTTCCAGGGGATCCAGGCTTATCTGGACAGGTAGTATATTTTACTTCTCCACTGGGGTTGCTTTTTCCTTCCATATTGTAGGCAAAGATCTGTTTGAGTAAAAGAGAATACATTGTTTTACCATTATAAATAAGTTGATTTGAAACTGTTCATAGTTTATAAATATAAAGCAAGTTATTTGAGTGGACTAAATACAAAATAAAGTTTAATTTAAAACAAAGCCACTCAGTAGGAGGCAAGATGGCCAACTGGAGCCAGCTTTACACAGAGGCTCCCATATAGAAGGAGAGTTAAAGGACAGAAGTTTATCAAATAAGCTGATAGTTTGGAGCTGAGCCAAGAGAGAAGACTGAAAAGTGCACATCACTCCTCTGAGGTAAGCTGTGACCCCAAGGAAACAAACAATATGTACAAAACCCTTCGCCAAGCAGATGGGAGTCCCTTCTCCCATGAGAATGGCTTGCAGTGTACCTTCTACAAACAAGTGAGCAGATTTCAGATCCCTTCTTATTTTATCCTGTGGAAGAGAGCCACTAAAAACTGGATCTCCTTCCCCAGACAGGAACCACTTGTATGCCTTGGCATTCTCCCACCAAGAATAAAACTGAACATATAGTCTACCTGCAATTCTGAACTCATGGGGGAAGACTGTCCGCCATGGAGTCCAGATTCTTGGGCAATTTCTTGAGAGGTACGGGCAAGGCGTGGGCTGCTTGCTATAAGTCTATGCTGAATCAGCAGCATGGGTGTAAAGTGGGGATTGTGGAGCAAGGGAGCCAAATGGGAGAAGTAGAAACAGTGCCCTCAGCAGAGCGCAGTGGTCGTGGCAGTGGTGGTGACCGTGGCGGTGGCAGCAACAATAGGGCTCACACCCCTGGCGATATTTTGGAGAAACACTTCCTGTCTCTTATAGCAACCAGAGGGAGCCAGGCCTCTAACCCAGGTTCAGCTATGGGTGGAACAGATAGGGGATGGAATGTAGACCCCATGAGCAAAGGGTATGCCTGAAGTGGTACCTGCCTGGGCAGGGCACAGCAAGGACTGAAACAAATATGTGTGTGCAGAGGCAGCATACTTTCAGGGTGTGGCTGAGTCAGAATTGCTGGCTTCTGTGAGCCCAAGATGCATCTGGACCCCAGTGGAGCATATCTGGGATAAGAGCATGTATGGCAGTGCATCAGCCCAGCATGGGGCAGGAACCGAGAGCCCTTTGTGCTCTCATAGTGCCTTTCCCAACACAGAGTGCAGCAGAGACAGAGATGCCAGCTCCATGAGAATTGGTGCAGTGGTGGCAGCAGAGGGCAGGGCTTAGTCACAGCTTCCGTGAACAAAATGTGCCTGGCCTGCAGTGGAACACAGCCCAGACAGAAATGCAAATTCCATGAGAATAAAGGTGGCAGCACCATCCGTCTGGGGTGAGGCTGGAACTGAGTGACACTCTCCAGCTTCCATTGAGCACTCAAGGTAGTCAGGCTTCAGGTCCCCTTGCCTGCTGGTGGCCTGGTCAAGGAGACATTGATCTCCTTGTGACTGTAGCAGGCACAAACCCCTGGCACATTTGCTCATTGGATGGAACTGGGCCACAACTCTGTGGGGTTATGAGTGACTGGGTGTGATGGAGGTGCAGGTGGGGAAGAAATCATTAACCTCTCCAGACTAAGTCATTTGCTGGGTGGACCTTTCTGACTCCACAGAGCACCAGATTGAGCCACACTTGACCCACCAGAATATCCCTGCTATCCAGTTTCTGGAGACATGTTCTCTCCCACTTGATCTGCATTTGTGTTGACTGGGACAATTGGTTAGAAACTTTGGCCTGTGTCTATCACCTGATGAACCTCCAAGGTGGCACCCTGGTCGTGTTGTAGTGGGAAGGTTTCATTTTCCTCTTCTAGTTCTTGCCCAAGGGTGGCAGGGTGTCTTAGATGCTTGTATTTCTATACAGCTGAGACTTCAACCCAGAGTCAATGATTCCTTAGGATTGGACAGAGACCAGCAGAATACAAGAGAGAGCCACCTATCCCCACCACAACAAGCAGGTCCCCAGAGTCTCAGGCTATAGTACTGTACAGATCCTTTGCAAAGCTATAGGGGAAAAACTGCAGTCAAAAGTCCCAGCTCTTTGATAAAGGGCTGGTTAATCACAACTCAAGGAGCACTCAATCCAATTTCACTTTACCTGCTCATCTAGCCAAATGGTGAAAAATAATGCTGAGGGAGAATCGGTGAAAAAACTCTGGCAACATGAATATGCAGAGTAGATCAACTCCCTGAAGGAATGACAAAGCAGACACACCAGAAGATCCCATTCATAAACAAATGGCTGAAATGTCAGAAATTGAATTCAGAATTTGGATGGCAAATAAGATTAACAGAATAAAGTAACTTTGGAGTTAGAAATTCTAGGAATAATTCAAAAGTTGTCTCAAGAATTCAAAGAATTCAAAGAAAAAAATCACCAAAGATTTTGACACATTGAGAAAAGAACTTGCAGCCCTCCAAGGTACGAGAAATACAGTAGAATCCCTCAATAACAATGGAGCAGGCAGTAAAAAGGATTTCTGACATTGAAGACAAAGCGTTTGAATGCTCCCAAGTGCTCAAAGAGGAAGAGAAGTGGAGAGCAAAAACAGATCATTCTCTCAGAGAGCTGTGGGACAACTCCAAAAAAGCAAACATTTTCCCTATCAGAATTCCTGAAGGTGACAAGGTTGTTCCAAAAGGCTCAGATGCTCTACTTCATGAGATAATTGGGGAGAACTCCCCAAATATCACAAGAGATACTGAAATTCAGATAGCAGACACAGTCAGAACCCCAGCACAACTCAATCCAACTAAAGCATCTCCCAGACACATTATAATTAACTTCACCAAAGTTAATATGAAGGAGAAAATTCTGCAAGCAGCCACAGGTAAGAAAACCATAACCTACAAAGGGAAGAATATTGTAATGACTGCAGATCTCTCTGCTGAAACTTTTCAAGTGAGAAGAGGATGGTCATTGACCTTCAACCACCTAAACCAAAATAACTTTCAAACTAGGATCCTGTATCTAGCTAAACTGAGTTTGATTTATCATGGAGAAATTAAATGCTTTAATGACATTCACATGTCAAAGAAATTTGTCATAACTAAACCAGCTGTCCAGGATATTCTCAGACCCATCCTCTACAATAACCAACACAATGTTTTACCACCAAAGTAAATTCACTTAGAAACTTTCGATCAAATTTCAACTTCCACAGTGGCTTAAGGATTAAAAATATCCACTGGACTTTCAAAAAACTGAACACCCAAAATTCTACCAGAGTTATCAAGACTCTCAGTTAAGGTCAATGGCTTAAATTGGCCTCTAAAGAGGCACAGTTTGGCTGACTGGATACAAAAACTCAGGCCAGATATCTGCTGTATATAAGAATCTCATCTTATCTTAAAAGATATAGACTCAGGGTGAAAGGATGGACATCTATAATTCAGGCAAATGGAATTCAGAAAAAAGCAGGTGTTGCAATTTTATTCACAGATACAATAGGCTTTAAACCAACAAAAGTAAGGAAAGTTAAGAATGGTCACTTCATATTTGTTAAGAGCAACTCTCAACATGATGATATTTCAATTATTAACATCTATGCACCCAAACAGAATGCTCCTCAATTCATCTGTGTCTATCACCTGATGAACCTCCAAGGTGGCACCCTGGCTGTGTTGTAGTGGGAAGGTTTCATTTCCCATAGGGGAAACACTAACATATATGAGCAACTTGATGTCCTCCAACACCATAATAGGTGGAGATTTTAACAACCATTTGGCAGTGTTGGCTAGATCCTCCAATAAGAAACTAAGCAAAGAAATTTTAGACGGAAACTTAACTATTCAGGAATTGGATTTAATGGACATCTATACAACATTTCATTCTAACAAAAGTGGATACACATTCTTCTCATCAGTCTGTGGAGCATCCTCCAAAATTGATCATATCTTAGGTCACAAGTCTAAACTTAGCAAATTTAAAAGAATAGAAAATTTTCCTTGTATATTCTTGGAACATCATGGAATAAAAGTTGAACTCATTAACAACAGGAATCTCCATACTCATACAAAAACATGGAAACTAACCTTATGCTGAATGATAGTGACATCATAGATGAGATTAAGAAGGCAATCACCTAATTTTTGGAATAAAACTATAATGAAGACATGAACTACCAGAACCTCTGGGACACCAGAAAGGCAGTCCTAAGAGGGAAATTTATAGCATTGCAAGCCTTCTTCAAGAGAACAAAATAGAAGAAGTCAACAACTTAATGGGACATCTAAAGCAGCTGGAAATGGAAGAACATTCAAACCCCAAACCCAGCAAAAGGAAAGAAGTATCCAAAATTACCAAAGAACTAAATGAAATTGAGAACAAAGGATTAAACAACAGATCAGTGAATCAAAACGTTGGTTTTTTTGAAAAGTCAATAAAATATACAAACCTTTGGTTAACCTAAACTGAAATAAAAGAGTAAAATCTCTAATTTCATCAATCAGGAATTACAGAGGCGAGTTAACAACAGACTCCTCAGAAATCGAAAAAACTGTGGCACCTGTGGCTCAAAGGAGTAGGGTGGCAGCCCCATATGCTGGAGATCGCAGGTTCAAACCAAGCCCTGGCCAAAAACTGAAAAGAAAATAAAAATTAAAAATAAATAAATAAATAAAAAGAAATTTAAAAAATTCTTGATGAATACTACAAAAAACTCAATTCTCAGAAATATGAAAATCAGAAGGAAAGAGACCAATACTTGCAAGCATGGCATCTTCCTACACTTAGGCAGAAAGAAGTGGAAACTTTGAATAGGCCTATATCAATTTCTGAAATAGCATCAACTAGACAAAATGTCCCCAAAAAGAAAAATCTGGGACCAGATGGCTTCACATTGGAATTCTACCAAACCTTTAAAGATGAATTAGTATCTATATTATTTAACCTTTTACAAAACATAGAAAAGGAAGGAATACTTCCTAACACATTCTATGAAGCAAACATCACCCTGATCCCCAAATGAGGAAAACACCTAACAAGAAAAGAAAATTATCGACCAACATCTCTAATGAATATTGATGCAAAAATATTCAGTAAAATCCTAGCACATAGAATCTAGCAACACATCAAACAAATTATATACCATGACCAAGTGGATTTTATTTTAGTGTCTCAAGGCTGGTTCAATATATGTAAATCTATAAATATAATACATCACATAAACAAAATAAAAAACAAAGATCATATGATTCTCTCAATTGATGCAGAAAAAGCTTTTGATAATATCCAGTATTCTTTAATGATCAGAACAGTTAAATAAATAGGTATAGAAGGGACATTTCTTGCTTTCTTCCTTTCTTTCTCTCTCTCTCTCTCTCTCTCTTTTTTTTTTTTTTGTAGTTTTTGACTGGGGCTGGGTTTGAATTCACCACCTCTACTATATGGGGCCTGTGCCCTACTCCTTTGAGCCACAGGCACTGCCCTAGAAGGGACATTTCTTAAACTGAGAGAGGCCATCTAAAGCAAACCCACAGCCAATATTATATTGAATGGAGTAATATTGAAAACATTTTCACTCAGATCAGGAACCAGGCAAGGTTGCCCACTGTCTCCACTGATTTTTAATATTGTAATGGAAGTCTTAGCCATTGCAATAAGACAAGAGAGGGTGACCCCATATAGGGTCAGAGGAGATTAAACTTTCACTCTTCGCAGATAATATGATTGTATACCTGGAAAATTCCAGGGAATCAACTACAAAACTCTTAGTAGTGATCAAGGAATACAGTGGCATCTTGGGCTACAAAATTAATATTCACAAATCAGTAGCATTTATGTATACCAACAATAGTCAAGCTGGAAAAACAGTTAAGGACTCTGTTCCTTTTTCAGTAGTGCCAAAGAAGTTGAAATATCTGGGAGTGTACCTAACAAAGGACATGAAAGATCTCTTAAAAGATAACTATAAAACTCTGAGAAAACAAATAGCTGAAGATGTTAAATGTAAATGGAAAAACATACCATGCTCATGGCCGGGAAGAACCAACATTGTTAAAATGTCTGTATTACCCAAGGTAATCTACAGATTTAATGCAATCCCTATTAAAGCAACTCTGTCATACTTTAAAGATCTGGAAAAATTACTACTTCATTTTGCATGGAAATAGAAAAAACTTCAAATAGGCAAGACATTACTCAGAAATAAAAACAAATCAGGAGGAATAGCGCTACCACACTTCAGACTATACTACAAATCCATAGTGATCAAAACAGCATGGCACAAAAATAGAGAGGTAAATGAATGGAAAAGAATTGAGAACCAAGAGATGAACCCAGACACTTATTGTCATTTGATCTTTGATAAACCTATCAAAAATATAAATTTTGGGAAAGATTCCTTATTTAACAAATGGTGCTGGGTGAATTGGCTGGTGACTTGTAGAAGACTGAAACTGGACCCACACCTTTCACCTCTAACAAAAATTAACTCTCACTGGATAAAAGACTTAAACTTAAGACATGAAACTGTAAAGATTCTTGGAGAATGTGCAGGGGAAACCCTTAAAGATATTGGCCTAGGAGAATAGTTTATAAGGCAAATCCCCTGGGCAATTGAAGCAATACCAAAAATACATTACTGAGATCTGATCAAAGTAAAAAGCTTCTGCACTGCCAAGAGCACAGTAAGTAAAGCAAGTGGACAGCCCTAAGAATGAGAGAGTATATTTGCATGTTATGTTTCTGACAAACGTCTGATAACCAGAATCCACAGAAAACTCAACCTTATAAATAATAAAAAAACAAGAGATGCTATTTCACTTTAGGCAAGAGACTTGAACAGAAGCTTTTCTGAAGAAGACAGACTCATGGTCTACAGACACATGAAAAAATGCTCATCATCTTTAATCATTATATAAGTGCAAATCAAAACCACTTTGAGATATCATCTAACTCCAGTAAGAGTAGCCCACATAACAAAATCCCAAAACTATAGATGTTAGTATGGATGTTGAGAAAAAGAATCACTTCTGTACTGCTGGTAGGAATGCAAGCTAGTATGTTCCTTTTGGAAAGAAGTTTGGAGAATATTCAGGGATCTAAAAGTAGACCTGCTGTTTGATTCTGCAATTATTCTACTAGGTGTATATACAAAAGACCAAAAATCACTTTGCAACAAAGATATTTGCACCAGATTGTTCACTGCAGCTGAATTCATAATTGCCAACTCATGAAAGTAGCACAAAGTGCTCATCGACCCATGAATGTGGTATATGTATACCATGGAATACTATGTATCATTAAAAAAATGGAGACTTTTGGGCAATGCCTGTGGCTCAAAGGAGTAGGGCGCCAAGCCCATATGCCAGAGGTGGCGGGTTCAAACCCAGCAATGGCCAAAAACTGCAAAAAAAAAAAAAAAAAAAAGGGAGACTTTACCTCTTTTATGTTTACATGAATGGAGCTGGAACATATTCTTCTTAGTAAAGTATCTCAAGAATGAAAAAAAAATGTATCCAATGTACTCAGTACTTTTATGAAACCAATTTATAGTTACTCACACTTTCTTATGAGCAATAGATCACAACTATAGCCCAGAATGAAGGAGAGAAGTGAAGGGGGGTGGGTGGGGAGGAGGGAGGTTTGATAAAGGTAGGGTAAATGGTGGGACCACACCTGTGGAGCATATTGCAAGGGTACAAGTCAAATCTATCAATAGTAGAACATAAATGTCTTAACACAATAATTAAGTAAATGAGGTGAAAGCTATGTTGATTAGTTTTATGTAAGCACTCCAAATTGTATAAAAAAATCAACACATTGTAACCCACCAAAGCAGAAATGTATTCTTGATCTATGTGTATATGACTTAATTAAAGGGGAAAAAATAAAACAAAGCCGCTCATTTTTCTCTAGTGAAGAGAATATTTTATGTTAAAATATTACAGATTTATAAATTATAGTCACATACCCTAAACTTATATGTAGTACTTCTTTGAAGATTTCTTACAGTGCAAGAGAGATCTTCTCCATTGTATTTAGGTTTAAAACCTAACCCCTGGAAATGAAAGGCAATGAACTTAGGAATCAGGAAGGCTTGGGTTCAAGTTCTAATTTTAACTTACTTTCCATATGGGTGATTCTGAGCAAGTCCCTTAGTGTGTCTGAACTCTAGTTTCTCTATATAAAAAAGTGAAGCTAATTTCTACTTTGAAGGACTAATTTTTCTTAGGATTTAATGAGACAATGTGTGTGAAATCACTTATCATATTCCTTGCAACATAGAAAACTTCTTAATATGAGCTACTCTATTTAAATTGGGGTATAATATACCTTAAATTTTCATCTGTTCTATAAATTAATTAGGGTATTCAATATAGAATTGAAAGTTCAGAATGAAATGAAACAGATGCCCATCTACATCAGGAATCCAGGGAGAAGAGGAAGGGGTAGAATTATGTTGAGGTGCTCAAGATCTGTGTGACCACCCAAGGTTATCTGGTATAGGTCCAAAGTTGAAGAACTGACACACTTCTCTGAGTCTCTATGCTATAGTTATAGCTACTGCTGACTCTAGCTAATTTGCAGGGACTTGGGTACCTTCAGATCTCCCTGTGTAGGCTTGCCTAACCTTAGCTTTGTATTGTTCCCATCTAGAACACGGAGAATCAGGAATCATTCAGTTTCTGACTGAATTGAGCAGAAAATAAATTAATCAAATTTAAAATATTTTCAAGTGTAAATTTCATAAAAAAACTATAACTGAGGTAGATGATTAAAATATATGTAAAGAAAACTTACAGATCCTGCTTCGTCCATTTCTAGTACATAAGTTAGAGTGTCATTTGGTTCTCTGTTAGCTGGGGCACACCATTCTAGCAACAAATTACAGATTCCTGCTTTTTTTAGCTTTGGAGGTAAAGGTGTTGGAGGCATGGTTCCTGAGGTATGGAAGACTGCGATTTCACTAAAATCACTGAAAAATAAGATGAAAATATTAGCTTCAATTTCTTATTAAAGTATGGAGTTTTAAATATTGCTAATAAGTCAATGTACCTCAAGCCAAAGTTATTTTTGGCAGCTAATCTGAATGAATATTTTGTAGAAGCATTCAGTTTAAGGATCTTGTGTTGTTTCATGGTCCCTATATAGCAACTTTTGAAATCTTCACCTTTTCCCTTAATAATAGACAGAAAATATTAGAGTGTCATAAAATGTTATAATTAAAAACAAAAATTCATAACAATAATCATTCACAAATAAGTGGTTTAAAAAATAAAACAGTATACCTCATCCCATTCCAAAAGGAAGCTCTTTATTTTGGAACCATTATCATTGGCACCCTAAAAGTATCAGAAAAATAAAAGTATGATGGGCTGATTTTACAAGGAATACAAATATGCTACATTTATTTATGTGTATTTATATGATATGTATATACATTTAAAGCGGTGTAAATTACTGTAAAATTAATCTGTTTATAGTTTGGTTTTGAAACAATACAGATTTTAAAGTAAAAATTCACTCTTTACACTCTACAAAATGCCCAAATTCTGTTTTGTTACATTTTCTAAATTGTATACAATGAAAAAAAAAGGGGGGGGGCTTAAGTAAATTGAGAGGAGATATTAGTAACTACAACTACAAATAACTAAATTTAGTTTATATAAATGGAAAATTCAATTTTAATAATTATTAAAATATTACTAACATTTTTCAATTTACTTGGTTCTTGGTATCAATACAGAGAAGAGAGAGATTACTATAGAGAAGAAAAAGGGCTAAGGAATTAGGTCAGATGAGGTATGCATAATTCAATATTTAAAATTCAGGACACAGTAGAAAAATTGTTTTTAAATTATGAAAACATTTTGAGGTGGTCTTACTTTCCACTGTAAATTAAGGCTGCTCTTTGATCGGTTAATCAGCTTGGGTGCAGGTGGAGGGTCTGGTTCGCAACCTGGGGTTGTGAAGCTAACCACTTCAGACAAAGCTCTGTGTTTTGAGCCTCTTATGGTGGCAACTCTAAAAATGTAACGAAAATTATTGCAAGCTTTTAAATATTTATCATAACATATGTACTACATGGCAAACATGGGATTTCATACACATTTTCTAGGAGCTAATTGTAAAAAATATACCAATAGAGCAAAGTTGAATAGATTCTCTATAATGATTCCCAAAGTACCTCTCACTTGTTCTAACTGAAAGTGAACTAATGCTGGATTTGGGGGTAGGTTATTTCGAATCATTAATGAAAGGCCACAGGGCTGGCAAATAGCAGGAATGACTACATAAAATATAAGTAGTCAACTTTTACAGACTGAGGAGTCTGGCTGGATACCGAGTAGGGGTAGGTGTAGGACAAAGTTCTTACCTTAAAAAATAGGCCATGGATGGTTGTAGATTAAGTAGGGTAAATGTAACTCCATCACCACTGTGAAGATAACATTTGTTTATAACGGATGTTTCACATATTTAAAAACTCAGTAATCTGTCCTAATTTTATATATTTAACTGGATAAAATAGAAGTAAATTCTCCTTAGAGTTTGGATAACTTTAACTAATTAAATATTCATACAAAATAGTGATTTAATAATTCAAAATACTTCATTTGTGTGCCAAATTAATAGAGCTTTAAAAAAATGAAAATTTGCCATTTTACAACTACATATTCTTTGTACTATAACAGTGCAAATTTACCTTTAATTAGCTTATTTTGAGTAGTATAGATATGAAAAGCTTCAAAGACACAATTAAACATGCAAGTTATTCATTCAGTCACACAGAGCAATTTTTCTGCGGTGGGAACTTATCTGCTATGGTAAATAGAATGACTGTAGTCCCACACCAACATCTTCCTGAGCAAACAGTCACAAGGACCTAAGTGTACTCTGAAGAAATTTCATCAAGTTCTAGACTCTAAAATATCCTACAAAAAGCTAAAAGATTGATATTTCTTTTCTTTTTTTTTTCTTTTTGCAGTTTTTGGCCGGGGCCAGGTTTGAACCCATCACCTCTGGTATATGGGGCTGGCGCCCTACTACTTTGAGCCACAGGAGCTGCCCAAAAGATTGATATTTCTAAATGAAGACTGATACTTCTGAGGAAAGGCTGCTTAAAGTGATTAAAGCAATAGACAAGATCAATTTTATAAAAATGATGATTTTTGTAAAGGGCATAATTTTAGAAAAAGATCACCATGTAAATTTACCCAAAAGTTATTTTATTTTATTAATTAAAGATGGGGGTCTTGCTATGTTGCCCAGGCTGGTCTTGACCTCCTGGCCTCAAGCAATCCTCTTGCCTCACCCATGAGAGTCACTGAGATTACAAACATGAGCCGCCACATCTGGCAAAAGTTAATTTTATAAATAGCTTTTCAACACATTTTACGTATTCATATTCCCCTACCTAATATAGAAGATCATGTATTATAATTCTTAAATTAAAAAAATTTAGTTGTGGTGGTGCCTGTGGCTCAAAGTGGTAGGACACTGGCCCCATATGCTGGAGGTGGTGGGTTCAAACCCAGCCCCATCCACCCAAAAAGAAAGATTAGTTGCTAATTATAAAAAAACACAATATATAGCTAATTAAAATCATCACTTTGAGTCTCTGAATAAAGATGACAAATTCTAGTAAATAAAGTTTAAGATGTGTTTTTTTTTTTTTTTTTTTTTTTTTTTTTTTACAGTGTGATGCAGACAACTCCACTATTTCTGAACTAGGTATGGTCTAGTTGTTATGTGGGCATAAGAATTTTTCTTTCTTCCCCACTTGGTATTTCATTTTTACAGTACATCTCTTAGTTTGCTGTTTTTCAGATTTCATGCCTATTCAGTTCAGAAGTTTCTTTGGAGTGGCTGGTTGTGCTCTTTCTGTATCCTACACTGTATTTCCCTCTCAGCATCCTGCTCCTATCTTTTGAACACATTTCTAAGTTCATCCTGCTATCATAGGTTAGACCTTATAATTAGCTCCTATAATGAATTTATTCAGAGAGCCCAAGTTTTAAATTACAATTGCAACCAAAGCCTTACCATTATGGGAAACTTTCTAAGTGAAAAATGAAAAGGCGAATTAGAGAGAGACTTTTCTTCCCTCACTCTAAACTTGCCTAATAATAAGTCTGTAAACTGAAGTGAATGAATGAACTAGATATTTAAGATCTTTCTAAACTCTAATATACTTATGATCCACTGAATTTTGTAGACTGGCTTGGCAACCTGCCATCATTTAGAAAAATATTTTTATGGAAAAATGTATTTCAAGTTTAAAAATAAATTGCAGAAAAACCTTTAGAACTTAGCCTAGGTAAGTTTGGCACTGTATGCTTAGAGAGTATATTTAAATTGAATATAAGAAATTATTAAAAAGAGACTTACATATAAACGTTTTTATATTTTCCATTTTTACCACTGTTAGATATTGCCAATTCAAATGTTACAGGAGATTTAGTACGATCACATTTCTCAGAATCATGCAAATTCCATGAAATAACAGCAGATCTTGTTTGAATATCAGAAACCTAAAGTAAAAAAAATTGAAGTAGCATACTTAAAAACTATAATCTGTAAGTTATGATGTAGTGTTTCCATAAGTCTTATTCAATGCTAATTATATCATCATTGTAAGTGCTTAAATACAGTGATTAAATAATGAGCCACTAATCCTATCATTAACAATATTAAACTGAATCTTTATTTATTGAATTGCTAAAAGCTTTAACCAGGTAAAGTCTTCAAACTAAAACTGTACTAGAGAAAAATACTGGTGAATTTGCATGTTTTATATTGACAAAGTAAATTCAAAAAAATCCTTATTCACTTTACTTACTAAAGGTTTCTCAATGTTGAAACAGCATGACTTTCCAAGTTCTAATTTGCATTCTAAAAGTAAAAAAAGCATCCCATATAAAATATTACATTAACAAAGCCAAGAGAAGGAAATTAGATGTCTATTATCAGGCAAAAATATATTATTTTCAAGAGATCTACTAAACACTTAATAGCAATTTATGTTAAAAGATTTAAAAGAGGAGCGAAATCTAAAGCATGTACTATTAAACAAATTCTAACAAAAAATAAACAAAAGTCCCTAATTTAAATACAATCATGTAAGCTTCTTTGAATCATGGAGTAATTTGCAATGTTTCACTAGCATGCAACTAGATCAAATTATGTGCATGAGGAATCATTTCTTCATGATTTAAAAAGGCAGCTCAATTGTGGTTTTTGTACTTACCCAGCCTTAAAAAGGAGGGAATAACCTGTCTTTTGCAACAACATGGATGAATCTGGAGGACATTATGCTAAGTGAAATAAGCCAGGTATAGAAAGAAAAATACTGCATGATCTCACTTACATGTAGGATTTAATAAAGTTGAACTCATAGAATTAGAGAGTAGAATGATGGTTATCAGGCTGGGGAGATTGAGAGGGAAGGAATAAATAATTGATCAAAGAGTACAAAGTTTCAGATAGACAAGAGGAATAGGTTTTGAGATCTATTGCACAGAAAGGTGACTATTATAGTCTTAATAATTATGTATTGTAATTTCAAAATAACTAGGAAAGTAAATTCCAAATGTCTTAGATAAAATATGGTAGGTAAGTGAGGTTATGAATGTGTTAATCATCTTGATTTGAACATTCTACATGATATACATATATTAAAACATGGCAGTATACCCCATAAATGTATACAATTATGATTTGTCAAACAAATATAATATTAATAATAAAATGTAAAAAAGTAGAAGTAGGGGCACAAAGAATACAAGAGGAAATGAAAGTAGAAAATGGCACTTAATATTTAAAATGCACTAGATTCCCAAACTAATGTTTAGGATGTTTATTCACTGGCAACAAAACCAAACTCCTGATCTTACCTTTTTCTGCCACATTTGGTGATGAGCTCTTGTTTTGTTTTTTACCTGATTTCTGCTTGATGTTTTCACCTCTTGCAGCTGTCTCTTTCTTTACACGACTAGTCTCAACCTGAGCTGTGACGGTATTGGAGATGCTGAGAGTATTACTGGAAGTACTGAAAGCATTATAAATGGCAGAAGTACTGGGAGCATTTTCAGAGATGGAAGTATTAGGAGCACTGTCAGAAACAGAAGAGCTTAGAGTACTGTCAATAGCTGATGGTCTGGGAGTACAGTCAATTGTTGATTGCCTAGGAGTTTTATCACAGATGACAGTCTTTGGAGCATAATTAGTACTGGAAGGGCCCAAAACTCTATCAGTGGTGACATGGCCCAAGGTAGAGTCTATGATTGAAGTGCCAGAGGCATGGTCAGTGGAAGCATTACTGGGAGTTTTCTCAAAAATATTAGTGCTTGGAGGTTTGTCAACAGTGTAAGTACTGGGAGTATTGTCAGTGTAAGTGTTTACATTGGTGTCCACAGTGTAGGTGCTCAAGGTATTGTCAACAGTATAGGTGCTTGGATCATTGTCTACAGCATAAAATCTTGAAGTATTGTCAACAGTGTAGGTAGTGGGAGCATAGTTCATAGTATAAGTGCACGGAGTAGCAGAAATACTGGAAAAATTGTTGGTTTTGTTCACAAGCAAAGAGGTGTTGTTAACCATATAGCTCTTTTTGTGTCCACCAACTTGGCGTTCTCTCACTTTTTTCTTTATATGTTCTCCCATTTTAGCAGGTCTTTCATTTAACTGGTTATAATTTGCTCTTCCATGTGAATAGGTTTCTAAAAGAGATAATTGAATACTGTTTAATAATTAATTATAATAATTACATTTCTCAAGTTATTTCTTATCTAATCAATAAAAAGAACATCGCTAAGCCATGTTTTACCTTAAAATTTTTTACTTTGCTTTAAAATAGTCCTTAGGTATGTGTGTGTTTATAATTTATTGATGTGTACTAAAGGAAAACACAAGCAAATATAGTGTTTTCCTGGGTAGTAACACAACTTCCAAATTTTAAGATCTTAATATGGTTCTTTTTTTAAAATTTAATTTAATTTATTTATTTTTTATTCTTTTATTAAATCATAGTTGTCTACATTGACATGATCATGGGGCATCATACACTATCTTCATAGACTGTTTGACACATTTTCATTACAATGGTTAACATAGCCTTCCTGGTTCTAATGTTGACCCCCCACTGTCTTTTATATTCCTAGTATAGGGCATTAAAAATGTAAGACATTTAAAAATGGCTTTTAAGTCTGATTTTATAGATGCAGTCCAGTAAAAATGAGCATCACAAATCACGTGCTATATCAAAGTAAAGCAAATATTTGTAGAAAGTTCTGTTTAATGAGTGTTTTTCTGAATATTTATCTCTTAGGTTTCTTCCACTACCTAAGTGAGAATAACATACATGCACAAAATACAGTCATTTATGGAACTGTTACTATCTTCCATTTCATTTATTTTAATAATTCTTCAAAGCTGCTAATTTTAATAAAATCAAGGTATTTATTGTTTAAGAAAAATATATACTACCATGATGCTCTTGGTATATAAATGTTGCTGGTGATGGTGTCAACAGTGGTAGTAGTGGTGGCGGTGGCAGCTGGTGTGGCACAGTTTCTTGAATGTAAGGTGGTGGAAATTCCCCGTGAGCTGGGGGATACATCAACTGAGGGGCTTGTGGATACATAGGAGAGGATGGTGTTATGAAGTGTGATACTTGTTGCATAGGAGCAGGCATGGACATGTGATAGTCAATTGTCTGAGGCACAATAATAATTTTGCGAATCCCATTCTCTTCCACTACCTAAGATGGAAGATAGAATCAGATAAGTATATTAGAATTCATAAAAAAATCAGATTTTTTAAAATTAAGTTTTGAATTTATATCATATGCTCTTAATTCAGAAATCTATAGCATCAAAAACCAATAATCAAGTGACACTATAATGTCAAGAAGGTAAGATAATTCTTCCTTTTACTCATGGATATTGGTTCTAAAGATGTTATTTTTGACAATAGATAATATATTGACATGATTCAAAATGATAAAGTATAAAAAGTGCATGATTAAAAATTTCCCATCTAACCCTCATCTGCCCAGTAGTAGTTATCTCCCCAAGAGAGAGATAACTACTGTTCTTAGTTTCTAGAATCCTTCCAGAATGTCTTTACATCTATATAAACAAATAAGAATGGAAATTTTTATTTCTCCTTTTCTTTTAGGCATGTGGGTTGTTTCTAGACTTTTGTGATTACAAATAATATTATATTTGTATAATATAAAATTTGTGACTATATATCTGTAGGATAAATTTCTAAAAGTAGTTCCTAAAGTAGAATTTCTGGAAAGAAGTTATATTCATTAATACTTTTATTAGATATTTCCCAATAGATAATCCATTTAGAATTAAACCATATTATATTGACTTATTTAGCATGTTCATCATCTCCATAGCTGTGTAATAGACACAACCAAGTAAACCAAGGCAAAAAATATAAAGAAGCATAAAAAGGCATATTCTCAATTATAAAATTTCTTAGGTCATGGTATATTTTATTAATTTCTATAGGAGCTATACCTCCCTGCCCATTTTAGATGCTTGATCAATATTCCAGAAATTTCTTAAGTGAGAATGAAATACTCAGAATGACATACTACTGAACTGAAAATATAATTTTAATGACTAAAGCACATCCACTACAAAAGCAATTACTGCAGCAATTTTAGTAAATAATTAAGACAGTTTAAAGTACCCAGAAGAAAAAAAAAAGAAGAAGGTTAATGAATATCAAGAGATCCAAATTAATTAGATGAATTAGATATCATTTACAAGACAATCTAAGGGAGGATGAGTTTTAGAGATTTATTTAAAAGCAGTTTCTTTTTAGCAGTGATGATAACAGTAAAGTGAATTAATAAATAGTATTTCAAAAGTCCTCTTATCATAGACTGACATATGACAAATGTTGAATGATAACTTAGAGCTAAACCCCAAATATAAAACATATTAGCATACCTGAGACATGTAGCCATTAGGAAGATATATTGGTGGCAAAGTACCACTTGGTGACATCAGAGGTACATCGGCAGGTCCTGAAAGAGAATTATTATTAATAAATATTTTAGTAACTTTAAACAAAATCCATTACATCAGCCAGTTGACTTTTCACACCTTCAAGCTTAATAGCCAGCCATTTTGAAAATGTGTGTTGTTTACTCACAAAGGGGACTTGGTCAGAGTGTAGATGAGTCAATAAAAATCTATCACAACCCATGAAAAATATACTGAGTACTGGGTAAAATTTATAAAAATTGTTGGTCTTACTGCTAATAAAAATGAACTACCAGCTTTCTGGTATAATTTTAATTTTACTTATTGATTCTTTCTCACCTATCATAGTTATATATTGAGTAATAAAAGTTTAACTCTGTAACCTAAAATATATTTTTATAGTGAAATTACCTAATAGAACTTAAATAAATTTTCATTTAAAGTTTCCCACCAAAAATACTAAAGTGAAAAAGGACTTTATTTATTATTTAAATTTTAGATAAATACCAGGGTACAAATAACTAGGTTACACTGTTTCTATTTATCAGGAAAATTCCAAGTTATAGTTTAGCCTTCACCCAGGAAGTGTGCCCTATGCCTTTATATTGTGTTGATTAGATGAGAGCTTACCAATCTTCATCCCTCCTCCTCTCCCTGCTGCTCCCTATTACCCCACAGGAATTTGTGTTTTTCTTTCGTGTGGGCATGTAGTTGTTTTTCTATTTGCTTCATAAAAACATGGAACATGTCATGAATTTGCATGTCATCCTTGTGGAGTGGCCATGCTAATCTTCTCTGTATTGTTCAGTTTTAGTATATGTGCTGTCAAAGTGAGAATAGTAAAAGTGTTTTTAGAAACTAGCATATAATAAAGGACTAAACACTCTTCATGTTATGTCCCACTTTTATATGTGCTATTCTTACTGTCTTTAAACATATGATTTTATGGCAAATAAACAAAACACAGAATAGAAACTTTGATGTGTCATTATTTTTATCTGAAATTACTATGATTAGTGCTCCATTCTAAAAATATATGCCACTTTCAAGTCCTAGAATAGTAATTTACTTTTAATAATGGGAAAATGCTGAATATGAATTTGTGATGAACTTTAATAGTAGCCATATGAAATCCTTTGTTGGATGATAATATTTTTAGAAATTCTTCAGACATAGCTCAAAATCACTTTAGGATACAAATAATTGGCATAAAATCAGTAATAATCATCTCACTTTGAAAAAATAATAAAGATATGTGAAGCAAGTATTTATTAATTTTTATATTACTACTGAAGTAATTCTCTATGCTATAGATTTGCTATCTATTATCCATCTATATATACATGGTATATATGCCAATTACTAGTAAAGCAATTTCATGTTAATATTTTTCACTGTATTTGATTTCAAATGATATATATATTTAATTACACTTTAACTAACCTTGAATATTCTGAATGTTCCCATCATTAGACCTGATGGTGAGGATCTCTCCAGGGTTAACTTGCACCAATATTATCTAAAAATAAATAATTATTTGATGACATACTTTCCTGCTAATCTATGAAAAAATGTTGTCTTTACAAATAATATTCAGACTCACTAATTTTGAGTGTCTCAAAATGCTAAAAGAGAAGAGAAGAATTGAATTAATGGAAACTAAGGAGAAGTTCAATACTCTTTTGCAAGATAAGATCCTCCCAGACCCAAGTAAAATTCAACATAATAAAGTCACATAAAATAAGTGCATTTAGGTAGAAAGTCCAACATTCCCCAATGAAAACCTACATAATGAAAAAGGCAAATAAAACTTATCTTAAGGTAAAACTTAAACATACTTGTTGTATCCAGTACTGAGGACAAGAAGGCCATCTGGTATATCTCTTAGGAGGAGTCATCATTTGTGAATAATTAGTAGTATACTGTGTTGCAACAGTGCTATCCAGATGATAACTCTCTGTCTAGTAAAAAAAAAAAATTAATTTCAGTAAGGTCATTTTTATCTCAGTTCCTTTTGATGTGGTGATATCAAACTCATAAGCTAGAAGTAAAATCTTCTCTTTTTAAAACTGCAGATAAGACAAGTTAGTGATGATCTTTTTACATTACATATTGAGATAGGACTTCTCTTGAATAGATTGATTTAAGAAAGAGAAAATGCTAAATCTGAACTATTCCATCCTTTTTTTTTTTTTTTCCTGGAAAACAATTCTATACATAGAAGTTATGGCTTCTCAAATATAGTACTTCGAAATATTAGAAAGTTGAACCCATATCTCTGAATGAGTATGGAGGAATTTTAATTTGTATTAGAGTCATATTTTTGACTATGCATCAGAAGAAACTATGGATAGTATAGAATTTAAGGCACAACACCATGATTTTTGAGCTGATCAAGGGAAGCTGAAAAAGCAGCTAAATAAACCCCAAAGGAGGTTGTATGTGGCCTAAACTAGTGTTAAATGTCTTAAGCAATTGTAAAAGGCCTACAAGAAAGATCAAGCAATGTTGGTGAAAAGGCTAAAAACTTTCAAAATAAGTGATCAATCATAAAAAGGGACACACTTTTTCTAAATAAAAACCCAATAGTACATTCAAGAATATTCTGACCAGTTATAATGAAAAAATTTACCCTTACCTCATTCAAGGGATTCCCATTAATAACGGGAGCTATAGGAGGTATTTCAGTAAGAGTAGGTGCAAGCCCATGTTCCGTCATGTCTACAAAGATTGGCTTTCACAGTAAGTGATGTTTCTGAAAAATACATTAAGTCTTAATCAGATGAAGTCATAGTTTCAAATGATAAAACCCAACAAAATACTCCTGAGAAAAGCCATTTTTATTTTTCTCCCTAGAAATGTTTACTTTACTGAAATTATTTTATGGCAACATTTCAAAATCATCATTGATGTTCATAAATGAGAGTATAAAATTTGGAGTCAAGGGTTTTTGCTTGAGTCTTCATTATTCATGCATATGAAGGCAAAGATACCTTCATTTCACAGCATGAAGAATATTTAGTTAAACAAGTCATTGATTTTTGATTTATTCAGATCAAGTTCAAACAACTGATTTCTAATCTATAATGTTAACTGCTAAAGAAGACTTCATACTGCTTATATAGATGCAAGAAGTAACTAGATCTTTTTAAAAAATAATTGGAACATAGCTATCTACCTTAAATCTCTCAGATAACTAAAATAAAATATCTAAACATAATTCAAGTCTTCAAACCCATTTTAACTTAAAATACTTTACCGATTCAAATACGTCATGTGTAGATGGCACCAAGTGACAAAATTTGGTGTAATTGTCCAGATCTCTGATTCCATAAATACTTGGAGAAAAATAGGAAATAAAAACCTGAATATTTTGAATTGCGGAGAAAGAGTAAACTCAAAAGAAACCTCTTGAAGCTAGGCAAGGCCTCCAAATGCAGTGTAATGTTGTGGTTCTACAACTCCTTGGCAACACTGATGTAAAAGAATGCTTGTTATGTCACAATTTTAGTCACTACCTATGTCATTTCCTTACCAACTTTCTTTCATTTTTTTGGGGGGGGACATAGTCTATAGTACAGCTTTTTTATTTTATTTTATTTTTTTTAATGAAATCATAGCTGTGTACATTGATATGATCATGGGGCATCCTACATTAGTTTCACAGACCGGTTGACACATTTACATCACACTGGTTAACATAGCCTTTCTGGCAATTTCCCAGTTATTGTGTTAAGACATTTACATACCACATTTACTAAGTTTCACATATACCCTTGTAAGATGCGCCGCAAGTGTATTCTCACCAATCCCCCTCCCTCCACCCCCCTCCCCCCTCCCTCCCCCTCCTTTCCTTCTTTGCCCTATTCCTAGGTTGCAATTGGGTTATAGCATTCATGTGAAAGCCCTAAATTAGTTTCATAGTAGGGGTGAGTACATTGGAGACTTTTTCTTCCATTCTTGAGATACTTTACTAAGAAGAATATGTTCCAGCTCCATCCATGTAAACACAAAGGAGGTAAAATAACCATCTATCTTCAAGGCTGCATAATATTCCATGGTGTACATATACCACAATTTATTAATCCATTCGTGGATC
>CAUYPK010026876.1:0-144890 GCA_963574355.1 Loris lydekkerianus
GACTTTGAGATATCACCTAACCCCAGTAAGAGTAGCCCACATAACAAAATCCCAAAACCAGAAATGTTGGCATGGATGTGGAGGAAAGGGCACACTTCTACACTGCTGGTGGGAATGCCCACTAATATGTTCCTTCTGGAAGGATGTCTGGAGAATATTTAGAGACCTAAAAATAGACCTGCCATTCGATCCTACAATTCCTTTACTAGGTTTATACGCAGAAGACCAAAAGTCACAATATAACAAAGACATCTGTACCAGAATGTTCATTGCAGCCCAATTCATAATTTCTATGTCATGGAAGAAGCCCAAGTGCCCATCTACTCACGAATGGACTAGCCAATTGTGGTACATGTATACCATGGAATACTAAGCAGCCTTAAAAAAGATGGAGACTTTACCACTTTCATGTTTACATGGATGGAGTTGGAACATATTCTTCTTAGCAAAGTATCTCAGGAATGGAAGAAAAAGTATCCAATGTACTCAGCCCTACTGTGAAGCTAAATTATAGCTTTCACATGAAGGCTATAACCCAACTATAGCACAAGACGATGGGGAAAGGGCCAAGGAAGGTGAAGGGAGGGGGGAGGTTTTGGTGGAGGGAAGGTAATGGGTGGGGCCACATCTATGGTGCATCTTAGAATGGGTACAGGCGATTGCACTCATATACACAGCTATGATTTAACAATTAAAAAAAAAAAGACCATGTGTCAAACAGTCTATAAAACCAGTGTATGGTGCCCCATGATCGCATTAATGTACACAGCTATGATTTAATAAAAAATAAAAATAAATAAATTTTGCATATGACAAAAGATAGGGATCCTATTTCATTTTTCTACATGTGGTTATCCAGTTTTTTCAGCACCATTTATTGTATAGGGAGTCCTTTCCTCTAGTATATGTTGTTGCCTGTTTTGTCAGAGATCATTTCATTGTAGGCAGATGGTTTTATTTCTGGGTTCTCTATTCTGTTCCATTGGTCTGTGTCTCTACTTTTCTACAAGTACCATGCTGTTTTGGTTACTATAGGTTTGTAGTATATTTGAAGTCTGGTAATGGGGATGCAGAGGCAGCCTTTAAATTAGGTACACAGTGCTGCCATTATTTTTAAGGCTTCTGAACTCAGGACAAACATATTTAACTTGGAAAAAACTGCTGATACATTAATGGCTAAAATTTCATTGCATAGAAATTTAACTAAAAAATGTTGGTGTAAGTCAAGAAAAAGCATGAAACTAGAATCAGCAAGCCTCTCAAGGATAGACCAGTCAATATGCCCAAAGATATTCCAACCAAACATAGAGCAAAACTAAATTGAGTAAAAAGGAAGTTAGAGCACTGCCAGACCCAAAATTAAGCTCTCATGGCTTCTCCTTTTGTAGTTAATTTACCTTATTACAGCCCTTTCGTCAATTATTTGCCATGAATTTTACTTCCAAGATTATGGTTGATCTTTTAATAGGTCCTCAGTTATATATACATGGATGCGTATATATCCATGAGTACATTATACGTGCACATATGTACACGTGTGTGTGTGTGTGTGTGTGTGTGTGTGTTTACCCCCAAGGAAACAATATTGAACCCAAGGCAGTGCATGCCTGGCACTTTCTGAGATTCCTGCTGATATCCAAAAGTATTTGTCTGTATGAATAATACTGACTTGGGGTATTATTACTCAAGTAACAAACAATAAAATCTAGACGTGAAAAGATAATTTATGAGACTGCAAGGTGATACATCTTTAAGTTTCAACACAAAATCAGCAGCACTGAGGAGATAATAAACGTCTGGATTTGAATTCCTATTCAATAATTAAAATCTGTGTGACTTGACCAATCACTGAAAGGTTTTTAGGCCTATAAAATATGTATTATTAAAATAATAACCTCTAGAGTTATTATGAAAATTAAAAGAGATATGCATGTAAAAACTCTTAGCATGGAGTGCAATGCTATCAGTAGTAGTACAGATTAATTGTTGTTATCCTCATGATTACTTAAGTATTATGCTTACAGAACCATTTGTAGTACTCATATTTCACAGTAATTTTCTGTTGAAATATCCAGAAAGTTACAAACATCCAAAACTTGAGAAATATAATTCTCTCCTCATGCATAGTTACTTTCTAATATTATATGATGTTGTAAGCCTACTTAATATTTCCTATTCCAGTTCTTAAGTGCATTACCTCAATAAGATTCATAAAATGCAAGCAAGAATATACAAGACTTATAACCTGTAGAAATAAGTGTTTTTCAAATTTATTATTTGGGAAGAATTATTAGTTCTAATAAGTTGTTTTAATAAAAAAGAAAAAGAAAATAAACGGTCAAAAATCCCCAGAAACCAGGCCTTCTCTGAGAGGCCAGGAAACCATCTGTTCAGACCCATATTGGCACTGCCCTCCCTCCTAGCCAGTGTATGGGAAGGACAGCCTGTTCTGGAAGGATAGGACCTGTGGCTACAGATTCTCTCCCATGATAGCTATCTCGTGTAGACTACATTCATAGCTGGGGGAGACAGAGAATAATCTGTTTTCATTATAAAGATGGTGTCACCCTGGCTGGTCCTTCCCTGAAGTGTTCTATAGTGTGAAATGCAGCAGCAGTTCTGAGGTTTGAGGTCACTGAAATGAGCGATGGCCTAAAGAATTCTTGGATGTAGCGCCTAATTACTTGTGGGATCAAAGTTTACAAAAGGCCTTGTCTGAAGATTGTCTAAAAAGGCATAACTTTTTCAGCCACCTGAGAAGATTCAAGATTCCAAAGGAAACCACATAATGAATTTTGGTGTTTCAAGGAATTATCAAGACATTATTTCAAGAAATTATTGGAAGAATAACTGAAATTCTAGGATCAAAGCTCTACTACATCATTCTTCCTTCTAACTGTTTTTCCTTCTAGATTCTCAACCCACATAGATAGGAGAAGACCAAAAAGATAGAAAGAGTGACACACTGTTTCATTGCAGGATCCTGTGCTCTGAGGAAGTTTGAAAACCTGAGTCCTTATTAAAAGTATGAACTGCACTTCCATTAGAGAAACACAGTTCCACTTGGGACAATTTTATTTATTTATAAGTCTATCTTGGCAAATGAATTTAATTTAGAGCAATGCTTTTGTTTACTATTCTCTGGACAGATTGTTGGGGTGCCTCAGCATCCTGGAATAGTAACCTTCCTTATTTTCTCCATTTTTATCCACAGATTTTGACATCGTCCTGTCAGTAGCATTATCCATGTAATCCATCAACGCTTCAGTTCCAACACAAACTCCTTGAACACACCTCACTTGTGAAGTGTCCTTACTGGCTTTCTTCTGTTACATCCCTTGAAGTTAACTTCCTGCTGGTAAACCAAGTTTCTCTCTTTTTTTCTTTTTCATAACCAGTAATCTTCACTGAAAAGCTATTCAAATGTCTTCCAACAGCTTCAGGGGCACAGCCTCCTGCTGGTGCTCATAACTCTCATAAATGTTATTAAGATTGTGTTGTACATCAGAGAGAGATTTTTAACCCTGGAGAACATGAAAGAAACAACAGTAGTCTGGTTCTGAGTGAATATAAGTTGTGCAACTGAACACAGCAGACAATGCATGCAGGAAATTAGTTAGCAATTGAAAGGGCAAATAGGTGATCCACACAGGCTCTGCTTCCAGGGAGCAATAAGAATGTCACACTTTATTGTGTGTTATTGTTACTTATTATTACATCTTATCTCCTCTAGTAAATGGTAAACTACTTGCAAGCAGCAGCTTTGTATTATTCATGAAGTGCTTGTCAGGCATTCAGAAGATATTTGTTGAATAAATGAATGGATGAGTGGGTAGATGGGTGGATGAATGAATACTTTGTGAAATAAAGCCTATGCTATTAACATGTCCAAAAAAGGGGGGTTTGGTAAGAATATACTCCCTAATATTAAGATGAGCAAAATATTCCACTTCTTTTTTATAAAGAACTATCATATTATTTGTATGTGTGCATATGTGTATTTATCCCTCAAAGCCACCCACATGCTTTTTTGAGGCTGATTATTTTATAAATTTAAAAAAATCACTGTATTTTTTCTTTTTTAATCTCAATGTTAGTTGTCAGGGCATGCACCGGAGCCTTGGGAGAATTTCCTACAGAAATATTGCCTCTAGAAATTATTGAGGGAAGATTATGACAGGGAAAAAGAAGCATTTCTTATGAATTGAGTCAAAAAGAAGCTATAATATACTCTTTAAAAATTATACTTACATTAATGCTCAGAACACTTACATCAGAGCTAGAAGAGGAATAAATCTTTTGTATTAGAAAGACTACAAATGTGGAGTTGTGGAATTAGGTTTACCACATTGGAGTATTCTAGTGAGGATCATATTCTGACAGAGAGTTTCAGAGCGTTTCTTCTGTTTTAGTATCTTAATTTTACTTCTGGCAAGCCAGCCAAGAGAGTTTGCTAGTCTTTGATGGTTCTCTATAAACTTACATAGTGATAAACAACTCAGAGCATTTCTCAAAACCCTATGCAAATCCCAGCTTTTTCCCTAGACAGTGTAATTATTTGACAAGGAATTTAAAACAACTTAGACTAATACATTGCTAAAAAATTCTAATTGAGAGGTAAAAGACATCCAAGATCAGAAAGATAACTTCATCAGAGAAATAATAGCCACAAATAAAACAGTAACCAAGACAAAGAATGCCTTCAACATCTCATTAGTAGACTCAACACAACTGAGGAAAGAAAGAATAGGTAGAATTTTAAAAAGTCAGTAGCAATTACCCAAAGTGACATCCAGCAAGGAAAGAGAATTAGAAATGTAAAAAGAATAGAACATCCCATAGTGGGAGAACACCATTCTGGAAGGCAAGAAAGAAGCAGAAAATATATTTGAAGAAATAATGGCTGAGAGTTTTGCAAAATTAATGACAGCCATGAACCAACAGCTCTAAGAAACTCATAGAATAGCAACAATAATAAATTATTTTTTAAATTATACGTGTTATATTCAACTACTAAAAACAAACACAATGGGAAATTTTTAAAAGATAGTGACATAGGGCTTGACACAGTGGCTCACACCTGTAATCCTACCACTCCAAGAGGACAAGGAGGGTGGATTGCCTAAGCTCATGGGTTCAAGACCAACCTGAGCAAGAGTGAGACCCTGTCTCTAAAAATAGCTGGGCATTGTGGCAGGTGCTGTAATCCCAGCTACTTGGGAGGCTAAGGCAAGAGAATCACTGGAGCACAAGAGTTTGAGGTTGCTGTGAGCTATGATGCCACAGCACTCTACCAAGGGCAATGAAGTAAGATTCTGTCTCAAAAAAATGACATACAAAAGAAAGATTACATAGGCTCAGCACCTGTAGCTCAGTGGTCAGGTTATTGGCCACATACACCAAGGCTGGTGGGTTCAAACTCAGCCTGGGCCTGCTAAACAGCAATGACAACTACAGCAAAAAGAAAAAAGTAATAATAATAACCAGGTGTTGTGGCAGGTGCCTGTAATCCCAGCTACTTGGGAGGCTGAAGCAAAGAGAATCACTTAAGCCCAGGAATCTGAGGTTGCTATGAGCTGTGACACCACAGCACTCTACTGAGGGTGGCATAATGAGACTGTCAAAAAAAGAAAGAAAGAAAGAAAGAAAGAAAGAAAGAAAGGAAGGAAGGAAGGAAGGAAGGAAGGAAGGAAGGTTGCATATACAAATGAATTGCAATAAAATTCTTATTAGAAACATTAAAGGCAGAAGACAATGCCATTAAAGTAGTGAAAAGAAAAAGCTGTCAACCCAGAATTCTATTTCCAGCAAAAATATTTTTCAAAAATGGAGAAAAAGTGAAGACCTTTAAAATAAAAACTGAGGAAATTTTTTTTCAACAGACCTGCCCTAGAGATGTTAAAGTTCTCCTTGTATGCTGTTGGTAGAAATGCAAGTTTTTATAGCCATTGTGGAAAACTGTATGGGGTTCCTGAAAAAACTAAAAATAGAACTACCATATTATCAAGCAATCTCACTTCTGGGTATTTACCCAAAAACTTTGAAATCAGTTTGCAAAGAGATTTCTGCACTCTCTTATTTATATTGTAGCACTAGTCACAATAGCTAAGATATGGAATCAACTTAAATGTCAACCAATAGGTGATTGAATAAAGAAAATCTGCTATGTATACACAATGAGGTATTATTCCATTTTTAGAAAAAAAGGGAATTCTGTTATTTGTGACAATGTGGATAGAAATGGAGAACATTATGCTAAGTAAAATAAGGCAGGCACAGAAAGACAAACACTGCACATTCTCATTTATATGTGGAATCTAAAACAATCAAATTCACAGAAATAGAATGTAGAATGGTGTTCACTAGAGGCTGGGGGTGGGAGAGATGGGGAGATGTTGTCAAAGGGTAGAAAGTTCAAGTTAAGAGGAATAAGTTTTATTTTTTTAATAGTATGTATTTTTTTAAATAGTATGTATTTTTAAATTGCTAAGAGTAAATTTTAACTGTTCTCACCACAAAAAAGTGATGAATATGTTAATTAGCTTAATTTAATTATTTAACATTGTATTTACAAATCATAACCTCACTTTGTACTTTATAAATATACACAATTAGAGTTTATTGATTCACAATAATAGTTTACCTTTTTTTTTTTTTTTTTTTTGAGACAGAGTCTCACTCTGTCACCCTAGGTAGAGTGCTGTGGCATCATCACAGCTCACAGCAACCTCAAACTGTTGGGCTCAGCAATCCTCCTGCCTCAGCCTCCCAAGAAGCTGAGACTGAGGACACCCACCACAATGCCCAGGTAGTTCTTCTATAGTTATCTTTTTTTCTCTGTAGTTCTTTTTTTAAAAATTATTTTGGGTTAATGTCAAATTACAAAGAATTACAATGTTTGGATTTGTTAGGTATAGTCCCTGTGTGTTGTAGTTGTATCCCACCCTTGGGGGGTATGCCATTTGCCCCCACATTGTACCCATTAAGTGGGAGCACACCAATCCTCCTCCTTCCTCCCCTCTCCCCCCTTCCGCTTTTCCCCTCCCTCCATCTTGAATTGAATTGAGTTTTTCTATTTTTAATAGAGACAGGATCTCACTCTTGTTCAGGCTGGTCTCCAACTCCTAAGCTCAAGCAATCCACCTGTCTCAGCCTTCCAGAGTGCTAGGATTACAAGTGTGAGCCACCAGGCACAGCCCAATTTACAATAAAAACTTTTTTAAAAATGTTAAAAGTTGTTCAGGTGGAAATAATATACCAGACTGAAAATTGGATCTACAAAAAGAAACAAAAATACAGAAAATTAATAGATAAAAGTAAAATTAATCTCTTTTCTGTTTTTAATTGCTTTTAAAACAAAAGTAGTGGCAATACATTGTGTATTTATAGCACATGAAAAAATAAAAGATGTGACAATTGCACTAAGGAGAGGAAGGAGGAATTGAGACTATACAGTTGTAATGTTCTTGTGCTACACATAGAACAACTCCAGATGCACATGAAATTAACATACTAGTTAGAAATAATACTTAGCTCTTCATAAGGTCAGGCTCCTTACATAGAACTGGTGTTATTATACATGCAATACATTGCTGAAACAAATAGGATGTAGTAAAGGTGCCAACCTTTCACTACCAGAGACTTGGGCAGATTACATAGGAGATTATAATCATAATCATCAATTATGACTGATTATATAATTCACCTCCTGTATTGGGCAAAGGGACAAGTTCACTATGACATAAACATAATGGGTTGCTTATTTCCAGACATAGCAAAAGCTAGAAAACTATGGCAACCAATGTAGCCAGAGACACGTGAAAGGGAATTATACTCTTGGCAAAATGAACTGAAAAATAAAAAGGTGTGAAAAGTCCTAAAACACTAACAATTTGAGACAATTTAACTTTTCCTTTTTGATTCTGGTGGAGGAGTGTTTGTTGCTTCCACTACAACTCCTATTTTAGACCCGTAAGCTCAGTAGCAGAGGCCCACTCAAAAAGCCTTGGGAATATTTTGCAGTGAAGAGAGTGATAATGATAGCACATCTAGAACCTCCACAGGACTCAGTGTGCACCGTGGGTCTTAAGCCACACTCCTTCTTTATTAAAGGCATCACTTAGGAGCTAGGAACTCCATTAAGCCATGAGAAAAATGACTACATCAGTTCACTTATTGGCAAAAACTTAGCCACTAAAGCCAAGTTTGTGGATGGTGAAATTGCTGCTTTGTTTGGTTCTAGTTGTGGGAATGAGAAAGGGGAGAGAGGAAAGGGGGGGAAAGGATTGGTTTGCTCCCACTTAATGGGCACAATGTAAGGGTATATGGCATACCTCTTGGGTGGAGGACACAACTACACGACAGACTCTACCTAACACAGGCAAACATTATAACCTAGTTGTCTGTACCCTCATATAACCCTGAAATTAAAAAAAATATATATGGTTTCTTTGCTGTTGATGTATTGATTTTAGTTGTTACAAATCAATTGATGCTTAATAAACCAGAGCAACCTGCATTTGCAAGGTGTATCAAAAGTTATCCATACAGTAGTCACAAATAAGGGAAATGGAAAATTGTAGCTAAAGCTTTGAACAAAACATTCATTATGAAATTTTGCAAAATGTTTACAAAATATTCTCCACAAGTTGGCCACCTCTTTGTAAAATTTTGTATATTCAAGTAATCCTCAAGAAGGCAAGAAAAAGAAAGGTAAATGAAAAACAAAAAGAATAAACATAAGGTGAATGATTAAATGGCAAGCTTAAACATAAATATATCAAAAATGCATTAAATATAAATGTTCTAAATACACCAACTTAAAATACAAGGATTGGCAAAATGGATAAAAACAAAAATGATCCAATTCTATGCTGTCTGGTATTGTTTGAATGTTTATGCCCTCTCCAAAATTCATGTTGAAACTTAATCTTCATTGTGATGGTGTAAGGACTTGAGGGAACCAGCCTAGTCCCTTCATGCCCTTCTGCTACTTGAATGAGGGTGTAGCATTCAAGGTGCCATGTTGGAAGCAGAGACTGTGCCTTTGCCAGACACTGAACCTTCTAGCACCTTGATGTTGGACTTCTCAGTGCCCAAAAAAGTGAAAATTTTCTGTTGTTTATAAAATTACCTTGTCCCAGATATTTTGTTATAGCAGCACACACAGTCTAGGACACTGTCTTTAAAAAAAAAAAAAAAAAAAATCACTGAAGGCTGGACATAGTGGCTCACACCTTTAATCTCAGTGTTTTGGGAGGCTAAGGTGGGAGGATCACTTGAGGCCAGGAGTTTTAGATCAACCTGGACAATATGGCAAGATAGCCAAGATCCTCTCTCTACAAAAAATAAAAATAAAAAAATAGCTGGCAATGATGGAGTGCCCCTATAGCCTCTGCTTCAGAGGCTGAGGCAGGAGGGTCAGTTGGAACACAGGAGTGCAGTAAGCTGTGGTTGTACCACTGCCATCCACCCTAGATGACATAGCAAGACCTTGTCTCTAAATATATGTATATACAAAGGATGCCCAAAAATGTATGAACATCTTAATAAAGGAAAAAACTGTATTAAAATTTTAGTACTCAAGTCACATTGGACTTCTGCATTTAGAAGAGGTGCTCAATGTGACTTATATTAATCTTTTGTTATCAGTACATTTTGAGTCTTACAATTATAAAAATGTGTATGATAAAATAGACTTCAGAGCAAAGAAAATTGCTAGAGACAAAGAGGGATGCTACACAACATTAGAAGAATCAGTCCTTCAAAGGGAAATAACAATCCTCGATTTGTATGGACCAAACAACAGAACTGCAAAATAAGTGAAGCAAGAACTGATAGAACTCAAAGGAGAAGTGAACATATCCACAATACAGTTGGAGATTCCGTAAAGAGCTATTAAACAGTCAGCAAGGGCCATAGATGAACTTAACTGCACTATCAATTAACAGGATCTAATTGATATTTAAAGAACCACATACCAACACCAGAAATTATATTTTTAAAGTAAACAAGGCTATAGACATGAACCAAAAAATTCGCAATATTCACCACACTTTCTTCATTTGACATTTCTCAGATATAAAAAGTAATAAACCCTTGGTGATTATAACCAGAGGGAAACAATACAATACAGTGATAAATTAAGATAAGCTTGATCATGTCGGACCCACTCCTATCCAGCATGCGTCACATTGTTACTGTGGACATGAAAGATCCACTGAAAAGAATAAATGGTCTTTCAAGTTTTACAGCAGCAAAGAGAGAAGGAGGCAGTCAATATACTAACACTGATCAGAATCTGATCAACAGGACGGAATGACATCCTACATGTCTGTCCTGGAGTCCCATCCGTACATTTACTGGCTAACTCTGAGATTTTTAACTCCTATGCCTCCTTTCTCTCATCTCTATGGTGGGGTAGGAATAGCAGTGACCTTACACACATGATTTTTTCAAGATCTTTAAAGTATGAAAATGGAGCTTTAATAGGTATTGCATTAAAATTAGGGAGTCTCACTCTTCTGCCCAGGCTGGTCTCAAACTTCTAGCCCCAACTGATCCTCTTACCTCGCCCTCCCAAAGCACTGAGGTTATAGGTGTGAGCCACCACTCCTGGCCAGGATGCCATACTCTTAAAAACTCAGTTTATTGGCCTCTAAGTGCTCGACTTAAGATGACCCAGCTTGTCTTGCAGTTTATTGTCAAACACAGGCCCTCACTCTCTGGCCAGCCAAGCTCGCCTTATGTATCCCCTTAATCCTGCACCTACCTTCCCACTGCTATTAGTCCTGTGATCTCCCATCTTCAGCAAAGCTCAAGGCTGGACAACTTCTCCAGCTGGCACTCTACCACCCTGTCCCACTACCCAGGGTCTCTGTGGCACTCTCTCCCATTGTGCATGCTACCCTGATTTGGACTGGTGTCTGGCTTCCCCAACCTTTGTGTTAACAAAGCATGGCTGTCTCTGATGCTATGGCCTTGGGTATGTGATGAAACCGTTGGCCTGAGTCACCAGGGTGATCTCTGCAGGGGTCAGAGCCGAAGGCCAGCACACCAAGGATTCAGAGAAGCCCCGGGTTTACTGGCCGCCTGCTACCTTCCTCGCAGCCCGGGTCTGGGAGCCCTCTCGCATCTGCCAGACCCTCCCAGACAGACGGACTATCCCAGGGGGCTGGTCTGAGCTCCCATCTGTGCCCCCCATGGAAGAATAGAATGAATCCCCACTGGTCATGGACCAGACCGTGTTCCTGCAAATTCTTGTGCTGAAGCTCGAGACATGCCTGTATCTGGGGATAGGGCTCTTAGGGGGGTAAGACCCACAGGGCTCGTGTCCCTCTGAGAGGCAGAGACACCGGGTGTGTGTGCAGGGAAGGCCATGTGAAGACACCTCGAGAAATGCCAAGGAGGGAGCTCTCCCCGAAAACCAGCCTGGCTGGCATCTCGTCCTGGGGCTTCCAGCCTCTGGGAATGTGGAACAGTGAAGTCACACTATCTAAGCCTTCCGGTCTGGGGTCTTCTGTGACAGCAGCCTTTATGAGCTGACAGCACCTGAGCTCCCCCTAGTTCCCAGAACTCTGTCCCTCCTCATCCTCAGGGTGGGATGTGCAGTCCTCCTGACAGGACAGAGTCCACAAACTCATAAGAGTTAACCAAGCAAAAAGGAGGAAAAGGTCACTGTTTCTCAATGCAGTCTCCTGGCTGGTAACCACAACCACATTTGTTAAAGTGCAGATTCTCAGGCCCTCCCCAGACACACCAATAACCTGTCTTTCATCAGGATGTCCTGGCAATTTCGAGGCACGCCAGAGCAGAGGAACCCTGGTGTCCAGAACCTCTGTGAGATCTTTCCCTTCGCATGTGTCACCCGAGTTCTCAGCCTGAGGGATGTCGGCACAGGCCTGCCCGCTCTCTCCCGCCCTTCCCAGCAGCCACCCAGGATCCACAGCCTCACTCTGCAAACACTGCTTCTCCCCAGGACGGCCCCACAGCTGCCACCAAGTGGCCTCGTTCCTGTGGCTGGCACTGTCATTTGTACTCTGCAGGCATCTGGTTTCACAGAAGTGACTTTAAAAGGCTTCTAGTTAAGAAGAAACTCCTAAAAGCATATCTTTCTTTTGCGAACAACAATGACAGAGTCCAACTCCTGAGCCCGTGCCCCGACCTGCCACAGCAGGATTGCCAGTGAATTCAGGAAACACCGAAAAGGGCTGGACCTAGTGGTGTGAGCAGCACAGGCCCAGGCCGAGGCCCCTTTGGCTCAGAGAGCTGGCTGTGCAACGGGGAGTGACAACTACCTCCTCACGTTGCTGAGAGACCAGAGGGAGTCACATCTTAAACGCAGCATGGGGTGCAGGCATGGGGGGTAGGGGGAGCGGTAGCTGTCCCTCCCCCCAGCAGTCCAAACCCACCCTCAGTGCTCACAGTTGTCACCACTGTTTCCTCCAGATGACTCGGTTAGTAAAATCATTTGCTAAAGAGTTTACATTGAAATAGGTAAGTGTAAATGAAAATGTGATTAGTCTCACATTAAGAGAAACGTATACTAAAGTCTTAATGAGATACCATTTTAACCTGGCACAATGGGTCAAGCCATAATAGTTGGGGACCATGTTGGCAGTAGGGAACATGTTCACTCACATGTGGATGAAGCATGAAGATAATTAGGCAATAGTTCAGTAGCTTCTTAATTACTATTGTTTTTTTTAGAGACAGGGTCTCATTCTGCTGTCCAGGCTGGAGTGCAGTGGCATCATCATAGCTCACTGCAACCTCAAACTCCTGAGCTCAAGCAATCCTCCTGCCTTAGCCGCCTGAGTAGGCAGAACTATAGGTGTCCACCCCAAGGCTGGGCTAAGTTTTCTACTTTTCATAGAGATGAGGTCTTGCTATGTTGCCCAGACTGGTCTTGAACTTCTGAACTCAAGCCATCCTCCTGCCTCAGACTCCCAAATTGTTGAGATTACAGATGTGAGCCACCGAACATAGCCTCAAAATTTAAAAAACATTCAACCTTCAATTCAATTCCACATAACAATTCCCATAGTATTCCACTGTGTAGATGGTCAATGTTGTATTATTATAAATAATGCTGCAATGAACATCCTTGGTACCCCGCATTTCTAATTGCAAATGTTCATTAACGGGACTGTTTTCTAAATGATGGAACATCTAAACAGTGAACTCTACAAAGCTGCAAACAAATGAGGGTGCTCGAGTGGGAGTGATACAAAAAGACATGATAAACATTGCTGAGTGGGAAAAAGCAGCGCCACGTGCACAGGGGTTTACCATCTGTGCTCACCACACATGCACACAGGCTCTAAATAAGTGTCCAAGGAGGGACCTGGGTGACTTGGGGACAGGGGTGGGAAAGAGACTTTCTATCACTGCTAATCCTTTCACTCCTTTTTTTTTTTTTACAGACAGAGTCTCACTCTGTCACCCTGGGTAGAGTGCCCTGGTGTCACAGCTCACAGCAACCTCAAACTCCTGGGCTCACGCGATCCTCCTGCCTCAGCCTCCTGAGTAGCTGGTACTACAAGCATGTACCTCAATACCTAGTTAATTTTTCTGTTTTTAGTAGAGATAGGGTCTTGCTCTTGCTCAGGCTGTTTTCAAACTCCTGAGCTCAAGTGATCCACCAGACTCGTCTCATCCTAGGGCTTTTGAGTCACTGCGTCTGGCCAGTGTTTACTTTCTGAATCAGATGGCCAGGAGATATCTGATGTTCTAGGTGATGGCTACTGTTCCCCTCAAAGCATGTCCTCTCCTGATTTAGGCTCTTTTGCTGAATTGTTAAGGTTAATCCTAAAGAGACAAATGCATGGTTCAGAGAGCGTCAGTAGATAAAATAACAAATCACAAGTCCATCATATTAAAAACCCTCTCATAATTCCCTTCTAAAGTGGATAGTTTTCTTTCGGGGGAAGGAGAAAAGTAAATACATGTAAGTTCTAAGTTGTTAAAATAGGTGAGGAGCAACAAACACCGTTCTGATGTCAGAGGCTGCGCAGGCTCAGAGCATGCGGCGTGTTGCCTGCGAGGGGAGGCCGGCACGGGGCGACGGCCGGGTACCTCCCTCTCATTTCCTGGCAGGATGAAGCTGCCAGTCCTGTCCGGGCACGTGAGGGCCCTGCCACCACCCCAAGCAACAGCCTGGGCAGGCCACCCGTGAGCGTGTGCGCACACCCCTGTCTCCTGGGACACAGTATCATTCCCTCCTCACTTTTCAAGCTCTACACACCTAGCCCACTGAGATCGGGGAACCTGGTGAGCCCATCTTTCTCCATCTCCTTTGTGGGAACAGGTTCCTGTATATGCTGGAGACACAACCCAGGCCACTGAAGGAGTGGCTGCCCCAGGCACCTCCAGTTTCTCCTTTATTTCTCCAGACACCAGGTGCCAGGCCTGAGCAGCTTGGCCAGGCGATGCACCCCAGCTGAGAACCAGCCCCCTGCACTTGTCTTCCTGCCTCCGTGCTCTTTATTTTCCTTCAGGATAATTCTCTGTTGCACCACTTCCCACCACGTTTCAGAAAGGCCTACTGGCCTTCCCCATTGGGATCCTCTACCCTTTCTACACTTGCCTCCTTCACAACTTTTAATTTGAAACTATGGCTGATTATTTTCTCAAACTGTTGAGTCTTCAAATAGCAACTCACACATCATTTCCCCAAAGAAGGCTGGGAACCAAGAGCTTTACAACAAGTTAAAAAACAAAAACTAAACTGAGAAAAGCCTCGTCAGTAACCCTCTCCAACTTCAGCTACCTAATTTTTACTTAAACGGGGGGAAAACCTACTACAGTATTTTGTTTCTAGATCCTGGTTCTTCTACAACTGATTGAGACTTAGGCCTTCCAAAAGACCATCATGGGAGGGTGTTTTCCTTGTGTGAGCAGCAATCCATCTCGTCCTGCTGCTTTTGTAGCTAGAGAAGAAGAGATGTTCTGACAACAGATGAGCTGGCAGCACCAGTTGCCTGCCTGGCTTTGACAAATATACTGAAGAAAAGATCTAATCTAGAAGTCACTGATTTGGAACAATCTGAAGACCTCGATTTTATGTCCCTTATCAGATTTTAACAAAATAGAAGCACATAGGGCTTTTTAAGAATAAATACAAAAAGTCAGAATATAAAATCTCAGAGCAAGACCTGCTGAAGTCCCGTGCAGGTTGTTCACTACCAGAAGTAACAATATTGTGCCAGTAGGTCATCCTCAGTTATTTAAAAATATTTGTATCTGATCCATTGGAATAGCAAAAAATGTACTTAAAAAGTAAGAATCTTTAGTTCTAGCCCATTCTACCATAGATGTAACATTCTATTTTGCTTTTAAAAAACTTTATATGTCATGAATATTTGTCTTATTTCATTCTTTGAAAGCACTTTTTTAAATGTTTGTGTCTATAGCTGTATGCCACGTGGACCCTACTAAACAATTCCCTTATCATTAAGCATTTAGGTTTGTCCCCTGCATTTTTCTCCCAATTTCTGCTGGGATGAACATCCTAATTAACAAATATTTTGGTGTATGCCTGATTATTCTGCAAGATAAATATCTAGAAACAAATCCCAGAGAGTGTACAAATATATTCTTACTAGTTTTGGTACAAATATCCTCTCCCTAGCAGGTCTATTTGAGAGCACAGATTTAAAAATTCCCCCAACACCAGACTTTAAACATATCCATTTAGAAGTCACTCTCATTTGGAAAAGCAGAAGAGAATAGTAGCTCGATGTTGCTCTAGTCTGTACGTCTTTGATTACCAGCGAGTTTGATCTTTTTTCTTTTCATTAACTCGCTGGCCGGTCTTCTATGCAAACTGCTTTGCCCTCTTTCTTTGGGTGCTCACCTTTATCTTACTGATAGAGCTTTCTTTCTCCTTGATTGAGATCTGGGTTTTGCCAACATATATGAAAACAACTAATTTTTACACATTTGTTTTATAACGAGCCACCTCCGGGAACTCTCATTAGATGCAGCAGTTTCGCTTGGCTCCTTCAGGTTTTCCAAGTAGGCGACCGTCACTGGCAGGCAAGGATGGCTCTGAGTCCCCTGCTTTACATCTTTCTCTCTTTCTCCTTCCCTTGGCTCACTGCCCTGGCTAGAGCTTCCAGAGCAACATGGCATAGTGTCAGCCAGCATTGTGTTCTGCCTTCACCACCACAAACCATTCTTTGGTAAATATGATGTTGGTTCTAGATTTTAGATAGTCTTTTTTTTTTTTTTTGCAGTTTTTGGCTGGGGCTGGGTTTGAACCTGCCACCTCCGGCATATGGGGCTGGTGCCCTACCCCTTTGAGCCACAGGCGCCGCCCTGAGATATTCTTTATAAATCTCAAAAAGTATCCTTCTGAGTTTTATTTAGGTAGTAATAAACACTGATACCTCTTTCATCCTCTTTGAAGATCAGTGCATTTTTCTCCTCTGGTCTATGCATATAACAAATTTTGGTTCCCAAACATCCAAATATTACATCATCTTTGGATTAATTCATACTTGTTCAATATATATTATTCATTTAATCTACCTCCAGCTTTGATTTATTTATATGCTATGCAATTTTTTAATCTTAATTCACAGTGAGCTAGATCTATGTTTCAATTTTTTAGAGGGTGGGTGGGTAGTACTTATTTTATTAGGTTGAACGAAATTAAATTGAAGATATTCAACCCTTTTGATACTTTACTTCTTAAACTATCCTGTACTAAAATAGACTCTTGCGGTGTACAGTCCTGTGAATTACAACATCATGTGTAGATTCATGTAACCCACACCACAACCAGGATACTCAAAGTTCCTTCACTTCACCAAACTCCTGTTCTCATCACAGTGTTCCTCAAACCCCTAGCTCCTGGCAACCACTGATCTGTTTTCCAACACCAGCTTGATCATTTTCAAAATGTCATATAAATAGTACCACATGTCCCCTTGCTGATTTCTTTTACTCAGCAACATGCCTTTAAGATTTATGCAAGTGGCTGCATGTGTCAATGGTTTGTTCCTTTTTGTCGCTTACTATGCGGTTGTAAGTATGTACCAGTGTCTCTGTTAAAGCACATTTGGGCTGTTTCCAGGTTTTGACAATTATGAATAAACATTCATGTGTATGTTTTTCTGTGAACACCAGTTTTTATTTCTGTAGGGCAGTGGTGCTCAGTCAGGAGCAATTCTACCCCCAGTGGACATTCAGCTGGGTCTAGACACAATTTTGGTTGTCATGACTGGGGGCATGGATGCTACTGGCATCTTATGGATAGCAGCCAGGAAGACACTGGGATTATTTAGAAGTATGTTCACGTCCAAGTGTTAGATTTCGTTATCTTTGTTATTGATTTCTAGTTTAGTTCCATCAGGGTCAGAGAACATACTTTGTATGACTTCAATTATTTTACATTCGCTAAGGTGCATTCTGCTCTATGTGGTGATAGCTCTGCGTGCACTTGAAAACAAAAGTGCATTCTGCACCATTGGGCACAGTGTTCTATAAATAGTTACTAGTTCTGTTTGGTGATGGTGGTCAGTTCTTCTACTGATTTAGTGATTTTAGTTCTATTGATTACTGAGGGGGGAGTGTTCTTGACTTTGTGTGTGTGTATACACAAACACACATATCTGTACTTCTATTTTACCTGTGGATTAAAAAATGTCTGTATGTGTTGTGTGCTCTAATTATCATATTTGGTTATCAACATTTCTCTTTTCCATGCTTTAGACCCTGGGGTCAGCCAACTACTGCCCAGAGTGGCCCCCTGGATTCTCCTGGAACACATTTCTTTGCATGTTATCTCCGGTTGACGTCACACTGCAGTGGCAGGTTGAGTGGTTTTGAAAGAGACGGTATGTCTTGCAAAGCCCACAATATTTATTGTTTGGTCCTTTAGGAGGAGGTTTGATGATGTCTGCTCTGGACGTGCACCAGCCTCTAGAGCAGCAGCATGTGGCTGAACAGATGTTGGTTTAAATTGAGTAAAATTAAACCTTTCATTCCTTAGTTACACTAAGCATGATTCAAATGCTCAACAGCCACATGTGGCCATTGGTGTCACAGATGTAGGACATTTCCACTATCGCAGGAAGTCCTACTGGCCAGCACTGCTGTCACTAGTCTCTGTAACAGGAAACTTTTCTGGGCTTTGAATATTAGTCATCTGGCACAACATCTCTGTTGCAGGTGATTTTTTTTTGCTTACTGGTATATTTCTGCATTTTCAAACTTTCTATTTTTGAGTTGATTTTTGGCAGCTTGCATTTTCCTAGAAAATCATCCATCTCATCAAAGCTTTTACACAATATCTTGTAGAGCCTCCAACCTATCTGTGCTCCTTCCGAGGGTGTCTGTGGTATGTTTTCAACTAATGTCTCAAGCTGACATCTTAGAAGTTCATTTAATTTGGCATTTTTCCCTTTCATTTCTTTGAATTCTTTGAACTTTGGTGTGCATTTTACATGCACGGCGCATCTCAATTTGGACACATGAAATGTTCAGCAGCCACATGGGTGGCTAGTGGCTGCCACGTAGGTTGCAGAGCTTTAAAGAGTACGAAGTTCAATAAAAATATTTTCAATCAATCTGATTTCTCCCCCAATTCCCTATCTTCCTGCCGTGTCACATTCCCATAAAACAGTGACGCGCGTGTGGCTACGGCTGGTCTCGTTTCTGACAGAGTCTGTGCTATTTTGCTGTCCTGTTCAAAACATTCGCAACTGTTACCTTTTCATTGTAAAGCGTGACTCTCGGAAATCACCTTTCTAATCATAAGACACAGTCTCCACAAGATTAGGTTTAAATAATATAAAACACTGACAGATTTTCTATAGAAAGGAGGAAAGATTTGTATGTGAAAAAAGACCCTACAAAAGGAGAGAGAAGGCGAGTGAGCGCCTGAGCCGGGCCAGCTTCGTGCCAGGCTGCGCCTCCTGCTCCTTATCCGCGCTGCTCATTTTGCAGATGAGAAGTTCAGTAACTCACCCCGGGCTGCGCAGCTAAGGAGTATCAGGGGAGCATCAAACCCCAGCAGTTGGGTGCCAGCGACCATGTGTATAACCATCATCTCTATTGCCCGCCCTGTACTAAACTGCAGGAAATAGCATTTGATAAATACTAAAAAATAATTTATATCCAGAATGTATAAAAAGCTATTCTAAATCAACATGATAAATAAATACCAACAACAAATGTGTACAAGATAAATGTAAACAATCCCATAGCAAAAAGGCAAAAGATAATAACAGGCAATTGATAGATAAATGGGAACAACCAATAAGCATGTGAGAAGATGCTCAGGACCACAAGTCCCCAAGCACAGGTGGGATATCATTCTTCATCCAACAGCTGGGAGAGAACACGGCCCTGCCGTGCTGAGGGGGCAGGGTAAGGGTGGACTGCCTTTTAGAAGGGCAATTTGGTGGTCTCCACCACCATTTAAAAGGCAATTCATTTTCAACAGCAGTCCCCTTTCCAGGCATCTATGCTACAGCGTGGTCCCCTGGTGAGGCCAGGAAGTGCACTCACAGGCTCTCCTGAGCACCTCCACCCCACCCGGAGTTCACCTGTACTCTCTGTGGCCCCCCATGGCTCCGGGCAGCCACCTGAGGTGCTTCTCACCCCCTGGGGGGTGTGCACAGACTGTCACTTGCATTCTTCCTTAAACTTATTCAAGCCAGTTGTACCTGTGATGCAATTATATCATTTAATGATAAAAGCCAATGCATTTTCAGTGCCAAGGGAGTTGTTTTTATGAAAACTGAGCTGAAAGCTCTGAAAAGTTCAGGAAAGGCAAATGGCTAAAAACTAGAACCCAAAGCAAACTGCTGCTGAACACTGTGAAGCCAAAACCAGCGTCTAAACTCCCAAACCACATGATGCTTCATGGCTGTGCTTTGTAGGGAGAGATAAAGCAGACAAAGCTGGCCATCTAGTGAGAACTAACAACCCAAGAAGTGGCCTAGATGCATACATATTGTTTGCACTTTCTAAAACATTGAAAGTGTATCCATCAGCTATTTATTTATTTGTATTTTTTTTTATTGTTAAATCATAGCTGTGTACATTAGTGCGATCGCCTGTACCCATCCTAAGATGCACCATGGTCATCAGCTATTTGTTAATTTTAAAACATTCAGTAACAAAGAGTCTGTATCCTTTATCAATGGATAAGATACCTTTAGCAACATAAAATGACTCTGTTTACTTTGGTGATTTTTTTTTGCCCTGATTTCTACTCTATCTGATTAATAAGATGGGTTTAATTTCCTAATCAATTGGAAATTTCTTTTCTTTTCTTTTTTGCAGTTTTTGGCCGGGGCTGGGTTTGAACCCGCCACCTCCGGCATATGGGGCTGGCGCCCTACTCCTTTGAGCCACAGGTGCCACCCTGGAAATTTCTTTTTTTTGTCTTGCTCTATTGCCCAGGCTAGAGTACAGAGGCATCATCACTGCAAACTCATTGCAGCTTTGAACTCCTGGGCTTAAGTGATCTTCCTGCCTCAGCCTCCGGAGTATCTGGAACTACAGGCACCCACCACTATGGTCAGCTAATTCTTTACAATTTTTTTTAAAGATGGAGTCTCACTATGTTGCCCAGGCTGGTCTCAAACTCATGGCCTCAAGTGATCCTCCCGCCTCAGCCTCTGAAAGTGCCAGAATTACAAGTGTGAGCCACTGAGCCTGGCAAAATTTCTGTCTTTTAATGGGGGAGTATAAGCAATTTTCATGTAACTGATATGTTTGCTAAACTCTGCCACCTTATCTTATTGTGTGTGTGTGTGTGTGTGCTTTTTTCCTGTTTTGCTCTCCTTTTATTACATGGGCCCTTTTTCTCTACTTTTAGCTTCACTTGCGTTGTAAAAGATTTATACCATGTTTTTAAGTTCTACCAGGATTTATCTTTAAATTCTATATTTACTTGAATTTTCACTTGAAAAACTTCTGATGCAGCCATTACAAAGTGCTGCGTGCAAGACTAAACACTTTCCTGATTTTACTGAGCAGGACACCGAGGTAAACACAAGGTGGCCCTTCAAAAATCAAGTGTTATCAAACTTTCCCCAGGGGCTGATCCATTGAAAAGCCCATCCATCTCGGTCTCAGACTGAGCTCTCAGTCTCGGTCATTAACTCGGTATACAGCTTTTGTGTTTTGTCTTTTAAACACAGGAGGAGCGACTGCTTCTGTATAATCTAGGGCAGGAGTAGTGGAAGTTAAGAAAGTGCAGGACCTTTAGGGCCACTTCTGCTGCAGGAAGAAGTGCAGGATGGGCGTGAACGCAGGTGAGTGTGCTTGGGGTGGGAGTGTGAGTGAGGGTGAGGACAGAGCACAGAGTGGCAAGAGAGGACAGATGTGGTGGAATCTGGGTGGAACAAGTGCTGGTTGATAGAAACCAAACCTCTTCATTTTTTTCTTCTGTACCACTTTTAAAATTTCACAGTTAGGTGGCGCCCGTAGCTCAGTGGGTAGGGCGCCAGCCACATACACCGAGGCTGGTGGCTTTGAACCTGGCCTAGGCCTGCTAAAACAATAATGGCAACTGCAACAATAACAAAAACTAGCCAGGTCTCGGTGTCTGTAGCACAGTGGTTATGGCACCAGCCACATACACAGAGGCTGGGGGTTCGGTCTGGGCCTGCTAAACAACAATGACAACCGCAACAAAAAACACCCAGGTGTTGTGGTGGGCGCTTGTAGTCCCAGCTACTTGGGACGCTGAGGCAAGAGATTGCTTAAACCTGAGAGTTTGAGGTTGCTGTGAGCTGTGACACACAGCTCTCTACCCAGGGCAACAGCTGGAGACTGTCTCAAAAACAAAAAACAAAAAAATGAACACACATTTGCATACTCATAATTCCTCTCCACCATTCTCCAGCTTTACTGTTGACCATACTCTTGTTTCTCTATACCACAAATTTTCCCCCTAATACCTAAATAATCTTTGTTCAACTAAGACAAACAGATTTCTTAGCTGTTTGTGTGACTGGTTAATTTATAATTGATTATTTCTGACTGCTAACAACAAACCAATTGGCAACTCCCATGAGTGTGCCTGGTCTAATGGACGGTCAGCTGGGTCTGCCTAGACCAGTGGTTCTCAACCTTCCTAATGCTGCAATGTATTTTCATTGTTAAAAAGGGGTCGCGACCCACAGGTGGAGAACTGCTGAGGGGTGAGAAGCACAGGGTCCAGATTTCTGCACCACTTCAGGAGGGGTGGGCCAGCCGAGGGGCCCCTCTCATTCAAAGTTCAAATGGGTCCCAAATAAAGTTGTAGGGTAAGAACACAGGTGCAAAGAAATAGGGCAGATTCCGTCACCCACCGATAACTAGATGACATCACGGTCACAGTGAGCAAAGCATCATCAGTGTTTCAGCCGTCATACAGAAAGGGAAAACCCAGCAGCATTGATAAAGGGTGTGGGACAACACCGTCACACTGTCTAATGAAACAGCAGGAACACTCAGTATTGGGGTGGAGCTGTCCTAGTAGGTAACTGAGTACTTTTTGTTGCCTGTAAACTAGTATTGATTTTTCTGCAGGTTCTAGAAATCCTTCTGGTGAACCACCCCGGGAAGCTGCTGCCCAGAGGAAGCCTCAGCCCACAGCAGTTGAGGGGAGCATCTGTGTTCCCACGGAGGCTCCCCCCGCCCCCCACCCTGCCCCTACCTCCTGCAGTCTGATCTCCTCCGGTTGCAGAATCTCCAGCACCCCGCTGCTCCGGATCTCAGGCAGATCCTGCCAGAGGTTGAACCTGGAGTGGGGGTTACTGAGCAGGCAGATCTGAGGCAGCGCCTTCCTCTCAGGTGGGCTTGCCAGCTCCTCCTCTTCCTCCTCCTCTTCCTCCTCCTCGGGAGTGTCCTCGCTGGCCGGGGACCCATCCACATTGCCTTGTAGTTCTGCGTCCTGTTGCCTCCTGGTTTCGATTTCCTGGAGAGTCGATTTGTCTCGGTATTCCTGATACAGGAGCCCTGATGTCAAATAGAGAGGAAGGTTTTAGCCCTCATTCCCGATCGCCACGTGAAGCTTCACATCACATCTGAGTGACTGCTTTGCCACATAGCCCAGTGACAGGCTCGGGAATAAATTGCTACCATCTTCATTTCTGGGGAAAGAACAGCGTGTGTAAGTTGCTTCTAGCAAATCAAGAAACGCCTAAACAAATTGAAAATTCACTCACACAGAGAAATGCTTTCCTCACACACATTTGGCAGGCAGCAAGAGCCTAGAACTTGATGTCTGCATCCCCACATTGATAGAGATGTCCCAGTTATGTTTCCATATCCCAACAGGGTACTTCCCACGGCCTTAAATGCTTCAGTATTAAAACCCAAGTACGTTCATTTGTGAAATGGGAGCAGCTGCAAATTCTCATTTTGAAGAGGAGGGGGGTGGAATCAGTAGCTCATCAGCCTTATGATTTAAAAGGGAAGTATTCCTTTTTTCCTTTTCACAGTTTCAAATATACTTCCCTGACAAATTCTACTTGAAATAAATGCACTTTAGCCTCAAAGGAGATTTGGTGGTTCAGAAGAATCAGTGCAAATGTAGTGTCCCAGGACCCCATGGGATGTCCTGACCTGGGGCAGTCACAAGGGCTCTTACACAGGAAGCTGGGGGTGGGGGGGTGGCTGTTGTGGGTGGGAGGGGGCCATCCTGTCTGCTGTGACGCTGAGAGGAAAGGGGTCTTATCTGCTGTGCCACAGAGGCAGGAGTCTTCCCTGAGGGGGAGACCTCACAGTCAGCCACTCCGGTCTACTTCTTAGAACCCCAGACGGCAGCAGGCCCCAGGAGGGCGAGGAAGGAGGCCTGCACTGTACCAAGTGGGGATGGAAGGGAAGAAGCCAAGGGCCAGATTCAGGGGGTGGTTACAAGGCAGAGGACAGTCCCGGGTCATGAATAATACTGAAGTAAACAGCTTGGGAGCAGAGTCAAGGAGGTGAGGAGTGAAGGGTCGAGTGAGGGGGGCCCAGGCACCCGGTCTGGGTGAGCGCCCAGGGCCCCTTGATGTGGCTGTCTATGAAACAAAGACAATTCTAGAAAGGTCCCACATAGATAAATGCACCATTTGATAAGCACTTGCTTGGTTTTTATTTTTGTCTTTTATCTACTCAGGACAGTACTTCAAGCACTTGCTCTTACAATGCAGTACAAATAGTAGCTGTTAGTCCTTTACCTAATTGTTAAACATATCTAAGCAGTAGAAAAAAGGAAAAATAGAAAAACAGGCTACCTTTGAAATCCTGAATGTGGCTGGATAAGTTATATGTAACGAGCAGGAATCTAATAAGTCCAGCCTGTGGATTAAATTAGTTGGCTCCATAATTCTAAATTGTAAAGCCTTTATCCCAAGGCAAGCATAGCGCTACCTTCAAAACCTTAAGAGCCTGTGTGTTTCTAATGATGTAATCTAGCTGGATACTATATGGCGTTAACTTGACAAAGGAATCACAAAGAAAATAAAATCCCATGCAACCCAGATCAAACATCTAGAAACACAAGTCTAATATCAGTTCAATAATGAGAGTGAGATCTAATAACTGCTGCAAACACTGAGCTGATTATCATCCTTTGAGTCTGATGCTGTTTACAGAGGTTTAAAGAGACCAGATGTCCCAGTTTAATTTGGATTCACTTTTCAATGCCTAGTACTCACTTAGTAGGTGCTCAGATATTTATTGAATACCCCACTCCACAGAAGTGTCTGAAGCCACTTCAGAAGTGTTAGCATATTTCTGAGGCTTCAAAAATATGTCCTAAGTCAGCAAATCATGGGTAAATACTATCTTGAACATCTCACTGGGATACATATGCTGGAATGAGACAAAAATATTGGCCATGTGGGTAGCTGGGTTGAAAATAATATTTCTGGAAACACATTGTGGCAGACATGGTTGGCCACTCTCCTCCATCCCTCGCACCTTTGCTCCCCAGTTGGCAGGGAAGGGGCTCGGTTTCTGTGCTGACCCATTCCGTGCTCGGGCCAATGAGTGAAGATGGACTGATCACAACCTACCACGACAATCGTGGGTTGAGACATTGGGTCCCCCCAAATTCAAATCTTGCGACCTAATACCTAATGTGACAGTAGTAAGAGGTGAGGCCTTGTGGAAAGTGATTAAGAGAAGAGGGATGTGTTTTCATGAGGGGGGTTAGTGACACTTCTGCCACGTCTTTGGAGCAGGGAGGGGCAGCTAGATCTGTTGGCATCTTGATTCTGGACTTCCCAGCCTCTAGAACTATAAGCAATAAGTTTCTTTTTTTCTTCCTTTTCTTTCCTTTCTTTTTTTTTTTGAGACTGAGTCTCATTTGGTCACCTTCGGTTGAGTACTGTAGCGTCTTAGCTCACAGCAACCTCACACTCTTGGGCTCAAGTGATCCTCTTGCCGCATCCTCCCGAGCAGCTGGGATTACAGGCACTCACCACAATGCCTGGCTATTTTTAGAGACAGAGTCTTGCTCTTGTTCAGTCTGGTCTCGAACTCCTGAGCTCAAGCAATCCACCCACTGCAGCCTCCCAGATTGCTGGAATTGATTACAGGCATGAGCCACCGCACGCAGCCCAGCAATAAATTTCTGTTGTTCGTGAATTACCCAGTGTAAGGTATTTTGTTACAGCGGCAAGAAGAGATTAAGACATTGGCCAAGGAGAGCAAGAGGACATCTTCTAGGGGCTCCGGCAGCCATCTTATGACACAAGGTGCCAATGGAAGGGGGGGAGGCAGAGCAGCTGGGGACAGTTGGGCTGACTGAACCAACTCTGGAACTCCCTGCCTCTGGACCTGTTCACTGAGATGGAAGACCTCCATTGTTCAATATCACTTCTTGCTAGATAGTATGTGACTTGCAGCCAAAGACTCTCAACGTTAAGAAATTTTAGAATTTTCTTAAAACTTTATACTATTTTTCTGAGGTGTTCAGAATATGAATTTAGATACCAATTTTCTTGGAGTTACTGTGGTTACAAAGAGTTATCTGACACACTGTGTAACCACTTCTCATAACCTTTTCTTTACTTGTCTTAAATTCAGATTACAATACAAATAAGGAACTGTACAAATACAATATAACTGAGGAACTGTGTGTCTGACTAAATGTCTATACTCAATGGACGGTTAATATAATGAGTGTTTTCCTATTTTATATTTTGTGCGTTCAGTAAGCACGACTTCATGTGTCTTTACCTATAAAATCCTGCAATTGATATTATATCCAAGTGGAGCTAGAAGGCTCAGCACCCATATCTCCTAATCACAGCGACCTGTGCCAGGCTGTGTGGGCTTCCCAGAAGGGAGTGGAAGCCCCCAGCTCCTTTTGCCGAAGTCCCCTGAGTCATTCAAACTCTGTGTTTTAGAAGAGAATCAATCTGAATTGTTCGAATAGAAACTTCTAAAAGGCAAAGAATTCATTTATTATTTAGGGAGCATCACCTGTGTGTTAAGCATTATGTAAGGTTCTAGACACAACAGTGGCACACACCAACATATACTCACACACATGTAAGTGAATCTAGTCACAGGGTCTCAGAGTCTGTCATCTACTAGGGATCAAGGCCACCGCCAACTGTAATGATAGTTGACACCACATCGCACACAGTTGTGATACCTAATAATTTTCTCTGGCCTGGTAGGAGCCTTGCACCGTGGTCTATAAAATGCCACAAATTCTTCCCACTTTCTCTTCCCCTGAAGTAGACTGTGTCTTAGGAACCTGCCGTCCCTTCCTGACACCTGGCAAAGAGCGACTGGACCTCCTGAGCTGAAGGCAGCTAGGCGGTTGCAGGGATCTGCTTAGCAGAGACCTTGTCTATTACCAAGGGTGAGATGCAGGTGGGCTGCCTTGTACTGTGGTTAAGCACATCTGTTGAGCCCGGAAAAGACAGTCACTGTGACACCAGCAGATACTGGCAGAGGTCATGGGGACAGAATCAGAATGTCAGAGTCTCTCCTGCTTACCAGAGAAAAGAAATAGAGACCCCAATGAACGGGTACTAGAACTCAGGGCCCGGACTGCAGGCTTTGAGCTTATGCCACTGGCCCGACTGAAAGGCAGCTCCACACACCCATAACAGACATGGGAGGCGGCAGCACAAATCTCTCCCCCAGCCTAGATGTCTTTCCAACCATGGCACTGATCTTGGCCAAAGAGGAACCCTTTTGAGAGGATGTAGGTCCATGTTTCCGGGGTGAGGGGCAGAGGCAGAGGTGGCTGTCCTCACTGTGAGGGGTGATAAAGGGTTTTTTCAGGAGCCTTTTTTGTAAAGCCAGGATTTCCTGATTTGCCCGGGTTTTAGATCAGCTCCTCTTCACTGCCCCAGAGAACAAAGGGAAAAGCTGCTACCCTAGGCTGGCACTCGGGAGGGGCCCCACTGGGAACAAAATTCCTGGAGTCAGCGCAGCTCAGCAGCAGAGCTGCGCAGCGTGCTGCTGCTCCAGCCCTGGCTCCCAGCCGCCCCCTCAGCTCCTCTGGGGACCCCGGGGAGGAGTGGGCCAACCCCAGGTCTCCCAACACTGGGGCTCCTATGGCCAAGGAAGCTCCACCCCCCCTGTAGACGCTTGGTGTCTGTCCAAGCCTTTGGGATGGGAGGACAATAATTATATACTTATGGGAGAAATTTTCCAAACATAGAATTTTAATTTAATGAATAGACTGTCAGCTGCTCTGACAAACAACAAAGAATAATAAGATTTTCTAAGCAGCCGGTACCATTTTCAGAATAAGGGAACACATATTATCTGTTCCCTGGTGCCTCCAGTGACGACACGAAGACTAGCTTGATGTCACTAGAAATTTTTTTTTTAATGCATGTGCTGGAGTTGCTGTGATGTGGTTCAATGCACTTTCCATATTCACAGCACTACGGCTGCTGCTGTGCAGGAGCTGGGCACACACAGGCTGAGCCTCGGTTTCCCTAGACCCATCAGGGATCCTGCTTTCTTTCGAAGTTACCCTTCTTTCTCCGGAGTAAAGTTGGCCACCACCTCCTTTTCACAGACGCCCCTCTCCAGCTCCAGCCCTGACTCCCAGCTGCCAGTCTGGCCAACAGGTCTTCTCCAGCCCTTCCCTGGTGGGGCTAATGGAGTCCCCCTTGCACAGCCCAGCAGCTGGGCTCCACCCCTTCCTTCTGGCAGAAGTGACAGGGGAACAGAGCCCCTTCCCCAAGAAAAGGGCTAGGCAGGTGGACCTCTCCAGAGAATGGGACAGAAATCTAATGCTAAGGCCCAGTTGTACATCACTAGGAAAAGGTGGCAGTTTTGCCTGTGGAACCATTTAGAACCAATGTGCCACAAACGTTCCTTGTCCACATCAGCTGGTTTCCTTCTCCAGGCATACCTCGAGCAGGGGGAACCCCACAGTCCTCCAGGAACCCGAGTTCCCAACAGAAGCCACCAGACACTCACCTATTTGTTCAATGAGGTTTCTCCAGGAGTCCGCGGGAATTGGATGGATCATCTGCAGGGCCTCGGTGAGCGTGGTGGGGCTGTCGGCCAGGGCCGGGTACTCTTCGGGCGTGGCCCCATTTCCCAGGGTGGAGGAAGACTGGCTGTCAGAGAGCAAGGAGGGCCAGGGGCTGGTTATTTTTAAGCAACGACAGACTTTGGCCGGCTGGCGAGGGGCGTGCCCACCAGCAGCTGCTGGCCAGCCGGACTCTGCCCGCAGCTACCGCCCCTCCCGACCAGGCGGGCCCCTCAAGTCCTTTCTGTCACCGCACCAGGGCGCGACGGGGTGATTCATTCCCACACCAGCCCGCCCAAACCTTCATGTTTTTGGAGCTCGCGGACAGGCGTTGGAAACTTGGCGCGCCCTGCCCGCTTCGCGGCGCCTACCCGCCAGCCCGACGGGCCCCCCGGTGAGGAGGCCACTCCGTGTCCCTTGCCGTCACACCGCCCCAGTCCCCTTTGAAGCCCCAATCCTCGCGTCCCAGGGCCACGCGGCGCGGAGGAGGGGAGCTGCGCTGGACGCGCACATCCATAGCGCCCGACCAAGGGGGCGGGGGGCGACCCGAGGCAGCGACCCAGGGGGCCGCGGCCCAGATGGGGATCAGCACCCATCGGGCGGGTGAGGGCCGGACAGAGTCCAGGGCTGGGACCCGCGGGCGGGGGACTGGGGTAGGGCCGCGCAGGTCTGTGCCCATGGCTCTGGGCGCAAACTGGAAGGAGGCACCCGGGGACGGCCGCCGGTGCTCACCTGCGGGGCAGGTGTCCCGCAGCCGAGTCGCGCGTGTCGCTCTCGGAGGTGGAACTGTCGTGGTCCACAGCGCAGGCGGCGCTGAAGGCTGCGGCCAGCAACTCCATTGGGTCGACCGCGGGGCAGGCGCAGAGGTCGGGTCGGGGGCCACGCTGGGGCCGGGGACAGGGCTGCGGGCGACGAGCGGGCGCTGGAGCCGGGTCGCAGCGCCAGCCTCTAGAGCCCGAGCTGCCGCCACCGCCGCCGCTGCCGAGCGCTCCCGCGGGCGGGCGCGCGCCCGGAGGCTCCCGGGGTTGCCACGGCAACCGGGGAGGCGGGAGGGGCGCCACGGCGGGGGCGAGGCCGGGCGGCGGCGGGGCGGAGGGGCGGAGGGGCGGCTGGGCGGGGGGGCCGCGGCTGGGGGCGACCCGGTCCCTCGGGCGCCCGCTGCGGGCCGGGACCTCCGGACGCCTGCGCCTTCCCCGCCGCCGCTGCGCCCGGGCCGGGAGAGCGACAGGGCAGAGCGGGGACCCGCGAGCCGCGCCTGGCCTGACTGCCCCCTCCTCGCCGTGGGGCCTGCAGGCTCAACTCCGCGGGCCGCGCTGGACGGCGCGGACGAGGTCACGCTGCGCTTTGCCACCCCAGGTGCTCTCTGCTGTCTGCCGCGGGGCTGCGGCTCGGAGATCCCTCTCTGCAGCCCCGAGGCCTCCCAGCTGGAGGTGCCTCCGTCTGGATTCGAGGCAGAGACAGGTCTCAGGGGACCCCTGCACGCCCGCTTCTGACCCTTATGGGGGGGGAGAGGGCGGTCCCGGCAAGTCTGTCCGCAAGACCAGCGCCCTCGGCTACGCCTGACTGGGGTGGGTTTAGGGGAACGAGAAGGGGAGAAATCAAGTACCCGAAAATTCCGCCCTTGTTCCCTGCCGAATGGCACTGATTCTTGGAATCTGCGCCTCGTGTTAGGTAGTTGAGTTCGATGGATCCAGAGCGCAAAAGAGAGGGAAGAGGGGGAATCAAAGTGAGAAGCAGGTGAACGCCCCGCTGGGCGAGGACGACTGTTCCCAGAGGCGGGCGTGGGCGAGCAAGCCGCCCCTGGCTCGCCGTCCAGTGCGACGCGGACACCTAGGGGCTTCCGTCCTGCGGGACAGCTGACACTCGGCCTGGTGTCCTCCGGAGGTCAGCCGGCTCACAGGGCGCTCTGGCGACAGCGCCCGCGTCCGCGGCCAGGTCCAGTTGCTGCGTTTAGGGCCCCGGGATACCCGAAGGGTGCCGGGTGGAGAACTGGACAGGTTCCCCCCACTTCCCACCCACGGGGCATTTGTTTAAATTAACAAGTTCCTCTTTTCTTTTAGATACAAATAACGATGGAAGGGAGGCAGTTACTTATTAATTGCTTGACTTTAGTGGATTTGAACACAGAAGTTGTGATCAAGGATTGGGGGGGGGGGAGGCCAAGTGGCTTTTGCCTAGAAAGGCGGAATTCCTCTTTCCAGAGTTCAAGAAGATCCTGGCAGAGTGCAAGGCGTTCCACCTCGCTTCTAGCCCCAGCTCTGACTCTAGAAAAGGGTGCTCAGGTTGACTGACACCAGTTCCTAAAGCTTGCACTTAGCCCTGGCCTGATCTCATTTTGCTCTTAAGGCCTCAGAATATTGGCGACCACCACTTGGTCTCCCCTTTCCTAACCAGCCTCCCTTGCTTGACTCTCTGTCACCACACTGGTGTCTCCAGGCAGCCGGTTCTCATGCTCTGCATTTTAACCCACCACTGGCCATCTCCACCTGGACATCACCTGTCTTAGTCTGTTCAGGCTGCTGTGGAAATGCATAGACTGGGCAGTGCATAAACAACAGACATTTATTTCTCACAGTATTGAGGAGGCTGCAAATTTTTTCTAGGTCTGGGGGGGCCCTCTGCCAGATTGCAGACTGCTGGCTTCTCATTGTAGCCTTACCATGGAAAGAAAGGGAAAGAGCTCCGGAAGGTGGTGTCTTTCATAAGGTCTCTAATCCCATTCATGAAGGCTCCACCCTCATGACCATGACCTAATCACCCCCCAAAGCCCCACCTTCCAAATACCATCACCTTGAGGGTTAGGATTTCAACATATGAATGGGGCGGGGGGGGGGCACAAACATTGAGTCTCTAGCATTCTATCCTTGCCCCCACAATTCATCTCCTTCTTACATACAAAATACATTCATTTATTACCCCAAGGACCCAAAAGTCTTAACTTGTTCCAGCATCAACTCTAAAGCCTGAAGTCCAAAGACTCATCTAAGTATCATCCAAATCAGATATGTGGTATGAGTGAGACCCAAGCTGTGATTTATCCTGATGCAAAATTCCCCTCTAACTGTAAACCTGTGAAACCAAGCAAGTTCTGTGCTTCCAAAATACAATGATGGGATGGGCAGAGGGTGGACATACCCATTCCATAAGGGAGAAATAGGAAAGAAGAAAGAGGTGACAAGTCTCGAGTAAGTCCAAAACCTAGGAAGGCAAATTCCGTGAGATCTCAACTTGAGAATAATCCTCTCTGGTTTGAGTCTCTGCCTTGCATACCTACTGGCGGGGGGTGGTTCCACCTTCGGAGCCCACTTAGGTGGTGATGCCCTCCCTAGAGCTTGGTGGTGCACTGCCTGCTCTGTGGCTCTGTGTGGTGGCCCCACCCATGCCATGGTTCTCTGTGGTGGCCCCTATTGTGTCTCTCTGTCAGGATGGGGTCTAGCCTTTTGCCTTCAAGGTGGAGGCAGCCCTGTCCCTGGCCTGGGCATTCTGGCCTATGGTGGGAGTGTCCTGCCTTGCCTTTTGGGTCATTCTTCTTTTGTCTTAGAGAGTAGTATGTGTTCACAGCCAAATAGTTCTCCAGTCCAGCCTGGAGGGTGTGAGAAGCCCACCAGTCTTCCTCCCTCATTTTCTCTGTGTCCTTAGTCATAGCCGGCACGACCCCACTCTAGACGTGGCTTTTGTTGAGATGGTTATGTGTGTGGTTCACACCACATTCATCTTCTTTTCAAGTGGTTGGTCCATCACTCCCTGAGAGTTCTCTTCCAAACATGTTTTCTCATATTTTATAACATGGAAAGGCTCAGAATTTTCCAAATCTTTAAGTCCTTCTTTTTTGTTTAACAGTTCCTTCTTCACACCATTTCTGTCCTCTTGAATTTTACTACAAGTCAGGAAGAACCAAGCCTTCCCTTCCTTCAACACTGCCCAGAAATTCACTCAGCTAAATATCCAATTTTTACCTTCCAAAAAACACTGGAATGAGTGGACATTCCAGCCAATCTCTTTATAGCAAGGATTGTTTTCCCTCCAGTGCTCAATCACATATGCTTGGAGGTCTTTCCATCCCTATTTCTGCCATCCATCTGTCCATGATTGCTTAGGTGTTAGGAGAAGGCAGCTTCCTCGATGGCTCTCCTCTGTTCTTCCTGAGCTCTCCCCAGAATCACCTTTGAAAGTCCCACTTATGGCCATCTCGGCCTTCTCTGGCATGTGCCTCAAAACTGCTACCCCTACCACCTACCAGAGACACTTTGGTGTTTTTAGGTTTGTATATTCAGCAGCGCCTTTGCTTCATAGCACCAACTTCTGTCTTAGTTTGTGCCTTAGTATGTGCCTTACAAACAACAGAAATTCATTTCTCCCAGCTCTGGAGGCTGGAGTCGGAGGCCAGGGTGCCAGAGCTGTCTGGTTCTGGGGTGGGGGGCCCTCCGCTGGGTGCAGATTGTGGCTTTCTCTTTGTAGCTTCCTGCTGTGGAAATGGGCTGAGAGCTCTCTGGGGTCTCCAGTAAAGGACACCCATCACATTCTTGAGGACTCTACCCTCTCCACCTAATCTCTCAAAGGCTCTACCTACCTTCTAATCTAATACCTTGGGGAAAAAATTTCAACATATGAATGGGGGGGAACATTCAGTCTACAGCCTTCCCCTAAACAACTAAAACTTGGTGTCTAGCAGGGCACTCACCCCCCCACCCCCATGCCAACCAGGAGGCCAGTTGCAACCTGGGAGCTGGCATCAACTTCTGTACCTCCTGTCAGCCCATGTGCTGATGGCACACTGAGCTCCCTGGGTCCCCAGAGTCCCTCAAAGCAGCCTCCCCTCCTTTGGTAGCTGGGCCCAGTCAGTCCATGCTTCTCTCTGCCCCCTTTCTATACCATGGGTCTGATTCTGTTCCTCATTTGCTTAAGTGCCTGGATAGGAATCTCGTCACCTGAGGGTAAAGCCCAGCCTGCTTTCCCCATGACAGTCTCTGCACTGGGGGCAGGGGACACTGTCTTCCCCAAGGATTCTAGGCTTTGGCCTCTCCATACTTTTCTAGACTCTGGGCATTTCCAAGAGCTATTCCCTCCCCTAGGACTCTGCTCCCCCTGGAGAAATCCTCCCTTGCAGTTGAGGCGTGCTGGGGTGTCCCCATCAGGTCCTTTCTCTGTCTAACCAGCAGCCGCTGCCTGGCATTTAAGCCTCATCTTCCCTCAGTCTGGGGAAGAGCATTCCGGAGCTAGCGTGGAGGCCCCCGTCTGCCTGGCTTCACCCTCCCTCGCACTTGCTGTAGAACTTATTGGAAACTGCTACTTTCACACTCTGCTGCACCAAAGAGAAAGATTCACTTAAAACAAATCAGAAAATATTAAAGTGAAATTACATATATTAGGATGAGCACAATAAAAATCTTCCAATTTAAAAATAAGCTAAAAATATCTTCCTAATTATAAAGTCAGTTTAGAAAGTCACTGAGTTCTGAGCCATGTAACCTTAAGCTAAGTTCCACATATTCTATTTTCTATCATATTTAGTGCTTATTAGGCAGGCTGCTATTAACATCTCTTCTCAACTGATATTTTGCTCTGGATCATTCACAAAATAAAGTACTGAAAAATATTCCAAATTTTTATACCTGATTGGCACCTAGTGACTGCCCTATAAATATATGTGAATGATAATGGTATGTTTTTTAAGAATTAGTTATTTTAGGGTATTTTATCTAGACATTATTTATTTTTTCCTTTGAGTTATAAGAATTAACTATTGGAAGCAAAGTGGATTTAGAGCTCTTATTTATGTTTATAAAATTTTTTCTGATCTTGAGGGAGAATTTCTGGAAGTGGAAGGAAGTTTAGAGATGACCTGCCTATTTTACAGAAGAAACAAGATCAGAGTGTGAAATAAGGAGCCAGAGATCACAGAGTATGTTATAGGAAGTCAAGAGTGACTTTTTTGCCTCTAAAAAAATAGGAGAGCTTTGTGGCGGGCACCTGTATATTCAACTACGTGGGAGGATAAGGGAAGAGAATCACTTAAGCCCAAGTGGTTGTGGTTGCTGTGAGCTGGGACGCCACAGCACTCTACCGAGGGTGACAAAGCAAGACTGTATCAGAAAAAAAAAGAGTAACTTTTATGGAATAAAGTACTGTAAATTTCTATTCCCTTATTCTATTTTCAGGGGACACTGTCCTCCCCAATGATTCTAGGCTTTGGCCTCTTCATACTTTTCTAGGTCTGGGCGTTTCTGAGAGCTGTTTCATTATTATATTTGACATGATATGTCACCAGACTACAATTAAATGTTACAAAATATTTGTATTGTTAAATCTAGTAGGACAATGCCTTGAATTTTCTTCATCATCCCTTTTATTGGTAGTGAGAAGACATTTTCAAATACACAGAGGGCACTAAAAAAATAATATATGTATGAAATATATATATATGTATATACTCATTTTAAGAAAAGAGAAACTATATTAAATTTTAATATCAGAAATTTACAGAAACAAGTGCTTGATAGTGTTTATTTAATTGTATCTTTGAAATCCATAAATATAGTAGTTTATTTGTGTCACCTCAAGACTTTTTTCTTGCTTTGGAAATCAGCAAATTCAGTCCATTTAAGCAGAACCAGCAGTCAGTCCTTTCAGAAGGCTAACCCTCCAAGAAAGTTAGGAAAAGGACAAGCTGTGTGCTTGGGAAGCGACGACCTTGCTCACTGCAGTCCAAGAAATCCAGGAATCCTGCAATTATTTTACTGAAGAGGTAAAGGTGGAGATTTTTCTTTTCTTTTCTTTTTTTGTAGAGACAGACTTTATGGTCCTCAGTAGAGTGCCATGGCATCACACAGCTCACAGCAACCTCCAACTCCTGGGCTTAAGAGATTCTCTGGCCTCAGCCTCCCGAGTTGCCTAGAGCCAAAACTAGCCCTGCGGGCCGGGGCACCAAGTAGCTGAGACTATAGGCGCCCGCCACAACGCGCGGCTGGAGATTTTTCTTTTCTTTTGATGTTCAGGATTGTAACATGTTATGGAGATAATGTAAAAACAAAATCTGTCTAGTCTGTTGTAGTAAGGCACAAATCTTACCCAGAAAGAGGTCTGGCTTTTGCTGTAGGCTCCTGGGAGGGGATCTCTAAGCTGTTTTCATGTCTGAAAGAGTGTCTGTCCTTATCCAACAGGTTTGGACCACACCAGATAAGGTGGGTGCTTTAGCTCAACTCCTAGAGGGGATGAAGAGTGAGATTAGCCATCTGGGCAATCAATCCTGTCTATGGTACTAAGCCCCAATAAAAACTCTGGACTCAGGTGGGCTTCTCTGGTTGACAATACTCCATGACCATTGTCATGCATTGCTGCTGGAAAAGTTATCTCTCTGTGATTCCTGGGGAGACTGCTGGAAGCTTCATGCGCAGAAATTTTCTGGACTTTGCTCCAAGCACCTTTTCCCTTGGTTGATTAAAATCTGTATCCTTTCCCCATAATAAATGGTAACTGTGAGTTTAACTATTTTCAGTGAATGCTGTGAGTCCTTCTAGCAAATTATTAAAATTGAGAGTATACTTGGGGACCCCCACACTCTGAAACTGGGGTCAGAGGTGAGGGTGGTCTTGTGGACTGCCCCCTAACCTTGCAAATATCTAATATGATCTGAGCACAATGATCACGTTCTTCTAACGGCCACCCTTTCTCTGATTTCCTTTTCTCCCCTCAATCTGTCCTAAACACAGCTGCCATGTTAATCTTCCTCAAAAACATCTGATTCTTCACATCTGTTATGCTGAGTGACTCCCCAGTACCTTGTTAGGAAACCATTGCTCAAAGGAGACCAGGTTGGGGTGGCCCAGATGAAAGCTGGGTCACTCCTGACAGCCCCATCCCCCCCCCCTTTGCCCTTTGCTGTGTTAGCACAAATCTGTTCTCACCTGCTGGCATGGTTTCTGCCTTGGGGGAACCTAAGCTTGCTGGGGGCAGCTGTGAAGATGTCATTGATCTCTGTAGGCAACACCTCCAGGATGCGTTGGAAGGGAGCTGGTACAGTAAGTCAACAGAGGGAAATTGGCAGGCTCCATGCCGCACATCACACGTCGTGGGTTTGAGTCTTCCGCAGTGGCTGAGTAGACCACTGGCGTCCTCTTAGCCTTACATTTTTTTTTTTTTTAATGGGGTCTGACTTTTTCTTTTTCTTTTTTTTTAGAGAGACAGAGTCTCACTTTATCGCCCTCAGTAGAGTGCTGTAGCGTTACAGCTCACAGCAACCTCCAACTCCTGAGCTTAGGCAATTCTCTTGCCTCAGCCTCCAGAGTAGCTGGAACTACAGGTGCCCACCACAATGCCCAGCTATTTTTTGCTGCATTTTGGCTGGGGCCTAGTTTGAACCCGCCACCTTCGGTATATGGGGGCCAGTGCCCTACCCACTGAGCCACAGGCGCTGCCCGGGGGTCTGACTTTTTATTCTGAAATACTTTAGACTTACAGAAAAGTGATTTAAGTTGTAAACTTTATCCAACTTCTGTTGATAACATATTACATAGCATATTTACCAAGACCAGGAAATTAACATGGATAACATAGAATTGACTAAACTGCAGACGTGACTAGAATTTTCGCACCAATGTCCTTTTTCTGGTCCAGGATCCCACACTGCACTTAGTTGTTATACCTCCCTTGTCTCGTCCAGAGTGTGGTGACTCCTCCATCTTTTCTTGTTTTCCATGCCCTTGGCACTTGTGAAGAGTCAGAAGGTCCCCGATGTGGGTCTGCTGATGCCCTTCTCATGGCGAGAGCTGGATTACCGGCATCTTGTCTTGCTCCTCTTTGTCGGTGATGATCCTTCAACCCACCTCTTTGGAAACCAGCAGGTCATGGCTTCAGGATTGTGCCTTGAGCTTGGGGGAGGTAGTTGTGATCTCCCTTGGTAAATCCAAAAAACCCTTAAAGCTGGATTCAGTGTTTTGGGGAAGGGAGGAGGATTTTGCTTTGTTTCTGCTCCTTTCTGACGGTGGCTATGGTGGGGGCCACTGTGATTTTGGCTAAATAGGGGAAAGGCCAGAGGGATGCGGAGACGTACACAAGCTATTGTCTGATTAGGAGACATGGTAGCGCTGGAAGGTTCCGGCGATTGTGGGAAGCAGGCCCAGTGTCTAGGGTTTGCTTGCTGAACTGGGATATTGCCATGCTGACTGCATTTTCTGAATCAAAAATAGATGGCCAAGAATTCTGCTTCTGCCAGTGAAATGTTGGAATTTCCAAAGCATTTTGATGATTTTGATGGTTCATGTGACCTTAGCAGTGTCTTTAAAAGGCTGGAACAAATGGTAGCCATATCTTCAATTCTGAGATGCAGACTATTATATAGCCTTGCCGGGAATCCATTTCCCCAAGCAGACTCCCCTAAATAACTCACAGATAAGAAGCTATAATGGTTATGTGTTTATCTGAGACTACAGAAAATGAGGGAGGCCCTGAGACATGAGTTTCTCTGGAATATTCCTGAGCAAGGAGCCTGGGGTATGCAGGGCCTGGCGCTGTGGGTGATGTCATGGACTGTTGACCAACAGGAGCATCCTGAAGCAGGGGGTGCTAAGGAGTAAATACTGTAATTTCCAAGATAATGCTGAGGATGAAATTTGGAGTAAATAAGTTTAGAAGCTGCCTAGGTGCACATAATTTACAGTTTAGGTTATGGCCATGGGGGCCATACAAAAAATATGTATGTATATTTTTTGAGACATAATCTATCACCCTACATAGAGTGCCATGGCATCATCAAGCTCACAACAACTATGAGCAACTATTTGCTTCAGCTATGTAAGGCTAGTGTTTTCTGTTTAGTAGAGATGGTATCTCAATCCTGCTTAGGCTCTTCTGGACTCCTGTGCTCAAGCAATCCACCCTCCTAAAGCTAGAGGCAAGGATTATAGGTATGAGCCATCATACCCCACTGGCTTATATATTCTTTTTTTTTAGGGACAAAGTCTCGCTATGTCACCCTACATAGAGTGCTATGGAGTCACAGCTCACAGCAACCTCAAACTCTTGGGCTTAAGCAATTATCTTGCCTCAGCCTCCCAAGTAGCTGGGACTACAGGCGCTCACCACAATGCCCAGCTGTTTTTCTGTTGCAGTTGTCATTGTTGCTTAGCTGGCCTGGGCTGGGTTCGAACCCACCAGCCTCCTCTGTGTATGTGGCCGGCACTGTAACCCCTGTGCTACGGGTGCTGAGCCGGGCTTAAATATTCTTAATGAGAACTCAGACTGTAAAGGAACAAATCAGCCCATTTCCTTCCATTCAGATTTATTCCCTTTAGGGCTGAGCCTGTGGCTCAAAGGAGTAGGGTGCAGGCCCCATATACCAGAGGTGGCGGGTTCAAACCCGGCCCCAGCCATAAAAAATAGATTTATTCCCTTTAAATCACCTTACAAACTATGTAGTTAATTTAATTTAGTCCTATATTAGTGAGAGCACTTAGTAAACTATACAAATAGACCACGGGCTGGGGGTGACGGCTCACACCTTAATCCTCGCACTTTGTGAGGCCAAGGCAGGAGGACTGCTTGAGGCCAGGAATTCCAGACCAGCCTGAGCAAGAGTAGACCCTGTCTTTTTGAAAAATAGGGAAAATATCTGGGTCTGGTGGGCACCTGTAGTCCTAGCTACTCAGGAGTTAGGCAGGAGAATCGTTTGAGCCCTGGAGTTTGAGGTTGCAATGAGCCATGATGACACCATTGTATTTTAGTCTGGGAGACAGAGCAAGACCCTGCCTCAAAGCAAAAGAGAGAGAGGAAATAAAAAAAAAAAAAAGAAAGTGATATTGGGGCAGCACCTGTGGCTCAGTTGGTAAGGTGCAGGTCCCATATACTGAGGGTAGCGGGTTCAAACCCAGCCCAGGCCAAACTGCAACAAAAAATAGCCGGGCATTGTGGTGGTGCCTGTAGTCCCAGCTACTTGGGAGGCTGAGGCAAGAGAATCGCCTAAGCCCAAGAGCTGGAGGTTGCTGTGAGCTGTGATGGTACGGCATTCTACCGAGGGCGACTAAGTGAGACTCTGTCTCTAAATAAATAAATAAATAAATAAATAAATAAATAAATAAAATAAACAAATAAACACTGGACACGTAGGCCGAGGGTGGTGGGTTCAAATCCAGCCCTGGCTGAAAAGGCTTAAGCCCGGGAGTTGGAGGTTGCTGTGAGCTGTGTGATGCCATGGCAATCTACCGTGGGCCATAAAGTGAGACTGCCTCTACAAAAAAAAAAAAAAAAGAAAAGAAAAGAAAGTGATATTATTATTTAAGTAGTCTACATTTAGTGATAAATTAAGTTCACAATTGTAACGGAGAATGTGCCGCCTAACCATTAACCATACGCAGCAAAACCGTTTACAGTCAGGAACAGTCCATACGTAAAGTGGACTTGAAGGAATAGCATACAGTGAAGAACAGCAATAATGAAAAGTTGTGCAGACATTGTTCCTTTGAAATTACAAATAACTGGATTTTAGAGCCATAATCTCCACAGCAAGCAGCAAGTACTACTTCACAGTACAATAACTGTTCATTTCCTACTGAAACGTCACCAGCCACCTCCATCTTAATATCCTACAGAAAGAATAATTTTTGCTGAGTTACCGGGACCAATTGTTCAAGGATTTAGGTTCTTGTGAAATGATCAGTATGCTTTGGTAGACATGGGTCCCTTTGGGGGAAATGTAAGGGACACAGGTGCAGTGTATTACTGAAATGCTCTGTGCCAACTCCTTGACTCCCCATTGTAATGTTGACAAAACACCTTTCTTCCCAAGAACTCAAAGCTTTTCACGAGTCTTGAGTCTGATAAGGAAACTGGGGACAGCAGTATACAAATGAGCACAGATTAATTGAATGTCATCATAATGAAAAAGCAGGCTGTTTCAGGAGTATGTCAGACACACAGCAGTCAGAGAGTTTTGAAAACGAAAACCTTGTGGCTGCCAAAGCCTGGGAGCTATCATTTGCCTCTGGGGGAGGGAGTGTGAATGGGTATAACCTTTCTGGAGGGCAGTCTGATAACACATATCATAAATCTGCAAATCACACTCCTTGGCAGAGAGATTCTACGTCTAGGAAAATATCCTAATGAACTATGGAGAGTCTGTGCAAAAAACGAGCTGCAAGGATTCTCTTTTTAGTGTTATTTACAACAGTGGAATATATAATGTCCAAGAATAGAAGATTAACTATTTAAATTATGACATACCGCTCATATGGAGTGCCACATCATTAAAAGTCATTTTAGAGGAATATTTAATAATCTGGAAAGGCATCCATAGTATTTTAAATAAAAAGCAGATTGCAAAATTGGATGGTAGTATAGTCTTATTTTATTTAAAATAGACTTTTATATATGGAATCTGAAGGCTGCCTATATACTTTTAAAAGGACTAAAGAATGATCACCAGAAATATTTCACAGTACTTGGATCTGGTTCGTTGGATTCGAAGGGAATTTTCCTCCTTTTACTCATCCGTGTTTAAATTTTTTTCTACAATAAATGTGTCACTTATGTAATAAGGGAAAAACAGTTACTTTAAAAAACAACATCAATTCCTTAATGCACATAAATTTAGAGCATGAGTCTAAGCATTCCCATAACCAAGGGGGTCCTTCTCAAGTTGAAAAACAGGGGCTGGGTTGTATTTTGTATTCTCTAGATATACTATTCTCTAGAAAATACCTCCATTTATGTCATAAATCTGTCTTGAAAAAGCTCTTCATTTTCTAAAGACTCACGAATTCAGATTTCAGAGTAAATTACTTCTTGGCATCATTAAAACGAAAGCACTTACCTGATTCCTAATCTGCCTGGTTATAAAAATAGTCCCTCTTCCAGAAATTCTTTTCCTTTCAGAGACCCACTTGGTTAAGTCCTAACCAGAATGCTGCCTCCTTCTCAGCTGAAGCCATGGTCCCAGGAGTCAGTACCTCCAGTAACAGGCAGCTCCCCCTGACACCACAAGCCCCTCCTGCCCTCCTGCATGGCTGAATCTCACTTGTACTTGTTCAGGTGCCTCCTCCTCCAGGAAGGCCCCCCATTTTGTCACATAGATGGCTGTATTTGCTCACTCTTACATCTCCTAAAGCACATCACCTGGGCTTCTCTTGAGCCTCTGATCACTCTGTTGGAAGGTTAATTCTCTGTCTACTGGATTGTGCAGAGATGAGAGAGCCTGATTGATCCCCCCTACCCCCCAGGGCAAGGCCAGCACGTGATGTAACTTGCTTGCTGCAGGAGGCAGGCCTGGAGGAAGCTTGAATGCACATAGACTTTCTTTTGGAATCATCACTGTGCCTGTGACTAAATCACAGCCATAGAAACACCTTGCAGACCTTTCCCCATTTGCCCATAAATCTTTTTTTCTTGCTGCCCCCTTAAGAGGCGAGTGCCCTATTAACTAAAGTACCATTATTTTCTGGAGGCAAAATCAGTTTACCAGCTGACAAGTGAAATTATTTTTTGTAACCTACTTAGTGTTCACTCCTCCCCTGAACCGACCGGTTGCTGCTGCTTTTCCCAATGTTGAAGCTGTGCCTCATTTTTTCCATGGAGTGAGGATTGCATGTTAAATTATTGCTATTTCTAAAATGTTGCTCAGCCTCGGAGTAGCTCTTATTTGTCAGAGTCAGTGGGATCTCTAAAGCTTGTTTCTCCATTTAGCTCCGGCTAAAAAGATGGCCCTTAATAGATCTCTCCTCTTTCCTTTTTTATGGGGATCCTGGAGGAGGGTCGTTAGCTCACCGGAAAACCACGCTTCTATTCAAAATTAGCATTTGTTCTTAAAAAAGAAAGAGACTCTAACCTGTCACCAGCTGAGTGTTTTCTGCAAGAAGTGATGGATTTTTACCAGGAGAAAAGAGAGTGTTCTCCACAGTCATGAGTCAGAAAAATGACAGAACAGAAGGAAAAAATTCCTTCCTGTTGAAGACACCTTAGAACACACCCTGTCCCTTCCTTAAACCAAGTCCCTGGGTCTCAGTACTTTATATGATGTGACTCTCCACTCATTGTGTGTTTGTCTTAAAGATGGACTGCTCTGGGGCGGTGCCTGTGGCTCAAAGGAGTAGGGTGCCGTCCCCATGTACCCGAGGTGGTGGGTTCAAACCTGGCCAGGGCCAAAAACTGCAAAAAAAAAAAAAAAAAAAAAAAAAAAAAAAAAATACAAAGGTGGACTGCTCTGAATGTTCTGGGTTAAAATCCATTGCGATTACCAAACTGAAAATCAGGGGAAACAGGCACTGCATACATGGCTGATTGGAGAAGAAAATTGTCTAACCTCATATGGAATGGAGATTGACAATAAATTATAAAACTACACATGCATTTGCCCATAGAGCCAGCAATTCCACTTCTGAGAATTTACCCAGAAGACACACACCTTCAAATATGAAGCAAGATTTGCACAAGCTTATTCTCTGGGACATTAGTCTTGAGAGCAAAATACTGGAACATCCTAAGTACCCTTCCCAAGGAGATTGTTTGACTAGACTATCAGCATAGTTACACAGTGGAATACTATGTGCTTGTAGAAATGAGGATGAGGGAGGCGTCTCTCAACTGAAATGAAGTGATCCCCAGTGTTAAACGCCAGGGGTAAAAGCATCTGTCGCAGGCCACCATGAGCTAACGACAAAAAGAGAAGCCAAACAATCATATACACACTTTTTTTTTCTCTCCAGAAAAGGAAGAAAGAGAAACTAACAAAAATGGTTACTTTCAAAGAGGAGGTAGAGGGTAAGAGTGTCTTTTTATACAGTTTTGACTTATAAACCATATAAATATTTTATATATTCAAGTAATAAAATAAAATCTAAAAGTATAGGCGGTGCCTGTGGCTCAGTGAGTAGGGCACCGACCCCACATACTGAGGGTGGCAGGTTCGAACCCAGCCCTGGCCAAACTGCAACAAAAAAATAGCCGGGCGTTGTGGTGGTCACCTGTAGTCCCAGCTACTCGGGAGGCTGAGGCAAGAGACTTGCCTAAGCCCAAGAGCTGGAGGTTGCTGTAATGCCATGGCACTCTACGAGGGTGACAAAGTGAAACTCTGTCTCAAAAAAAAAAAAAAAAAAAATCTAAAAGTATGAAAATATCAAACTCATCAAGTTACTTATATACCAGACAGAAAAAAAAGTAATTCAGGTAATTTTTAAACATAATAGTCTATCTTTACATATATATTTTGGTTGGAGTTGTCATTGTTGTCCAACAGGCCCGGGCTGGGCTCAAACCTACCAGCTCTGGTGTATGTGGCCAGCGCCCTAAGCCGCTGAGCTACAGGCACTGAGCTACAGGTGCTGAGCCTATCTTTATACTTTTATCAGATCTATTTTTAGGCCTATAAAAAAGGGAAGACATATTATACCTTGCTGAGTGAACACTGTGGATTGAACTGTGTCCCCCGAAAGGGTACTGTCAAGTCCTACCCTGTGACTTGATTTGGAAATAGGGCCTTTGCAGATGTAACTGAGTTAAGGTGATGCCACACTGGATTAGAGTGGGTCCTACCACAATGACTGGGGTCTTTATTGATTTTTTTTAGAGACAGAGTCTTACTTTATCGACCTTGGTAGAGTGCCGTAGCATCAAAGCTCACAGCAACTTCCTGGGCTTAGGTGATTCTCTTGCCTCAGCCTCCTGAGTAGCTGGGACTACAGGTACCCCCCACAACCCCTGGCTATTTTTTTGTTGCAGTTTGGCTGTGGCCGGGTTCAAACCCTCCACCCCTTGGTATATGAGGCCTGCACCCTACCCACTGAGCCACAGGTGCCACCAACTGGTGGTCTTTATAAGAAGAGGGGAATTTGGATACACAGAGAGGCAGACACACAGACAGGAGCATACTACATGAAGATGTTGGCAGAGAATGGAATGAAGTATCACCAGCTAGGGAACATCAGGGTCGTCAGCAACAACTAGAAGCCGAGAGAGGCCTGGAACAGATTCTCCCTTGCAGCTTTCAGAGGAGCGTGGACCTGCAAATGTCTTGCCTTTGCACTTCTGGTCTCCAGGATGGTGAGAGAACAAATTCCTGTTGTTTTTAAGCCCCCCAGTTTGGAGTACTTTTTGTAGCAGCCTAAGGAGACCGCTGCAGTAGATTTGCTGTGGTTATGACAGAGGTAGAGTCATTTTGAAATTCTTCTGTGTGTTTTTGTAGAATGGAGCCAGATTCTACAATATACTGATGACAACCAGGGTTCCCACCGCTAGGGAGCTGAGATGTAAACACAGCAGGAGCAGAGTGAGTACACTGTGTACTGGCTTGCAGTTACAGATATCACACGTGATTTCCTGGCTTGAAGAACGCCAGAAGCAGTGACCTACCCATAGTAATGAGCACACCTGCTACTCAAATCTGGGCTTCTAAATGCCATTCTCAACTAAAAGGAGCTAGGGCTGATTCCACACCTGGGGTGCAGAAAGTATAAGAAAATATGTACAGTATCTTGCTATGTCCAAAGGTAAGGAAGCGCTTGAAGAGAGCAGGGGATACACCCAGGAGCATCACAGCCAGCTTGGAGAGGCTCCCACTGGCCGGATTTGTGACCACTTGGGCCTCAGAAAGCATAGGACAATATTGGATTGAAACATTGAATTAAAAAAAAAAAAAAAGTCCATAGTGATACTCAAAACCAAAATAAAACAAATCAAAAAACAAAGGAGGGGTCTTCTTCCCAGAAGAAAATCGACTACTATAAGTAGAAGGAATACTAGAATGCCCCCAATTTACCATTGCCAGTGTAATGGTTCAGGAAGAATGGTTAATGCATGTTAAAAGCCATTGGGTGAAAGGTTAATAATAGGACAGAGAATATTTACATGGTCACAAACTATCACTGTGCAGATAACTTATGAGCTGTAGAAGAAAAACAATACCTTTATTTGGGAGCAATCTGCCAGCTTCCAAATTAACCACATGATCAAAGTTAGCCTCAGAAATAGCAGGCTCACCTGACAGGATGCAGTTTGAAGTACACATCGCCAGGATGCTTTCTCCCTGAAAATGTTCAGCCTGAGTCCATCTAGCGTCTAGGCCTAACTCCTAGTTTCGAGGAAATACAAGGCGCGCCGAAACAAGTTAAAGGGACACGCGTAAGCAGGCAGACCTCTCCACAGTGGGGGCTTTCTACACAATAAGCCTGGATTTTCAAAAGTCAGTCCTGGAACTAAAGGAAGCAGCAAATGCTTTAGCTTACAGGAGTTTAAAGAGATCAAGCCAACAAATGCAGTTCCAAACTTGATTAGATCTTTATAAAATGTTTTTAATTGATGCCTAATATTTGTGCATGTATATAGGGCACATGTGATAATTTGTTATATGCATAGAATTGTAATGACAAAGTCAGGGTATCTAGGGTTTAATTAGATTGTGATTTATAAATCCCAGCCCTCGAAGACATTTTGAGGCACACTTAAATGTAGCTTAGGTAGTGAATATACTGTGGAGTGATTGTTAGTTGTCTTAGGTGTGATAATGGCACTGTGATTAGAAGTCCTTATTCTTAGAAGCTGTATGGTGAGTGTTTAGGGTGAAGAATTACAATGTCTACAACTTACTTTCAATGGTTTGGAGGAAATCAAGGGGGGAAAAAGAGAAAGGGGCGGGAACAAAACTATGCAAAGGCTTAATAGTTTTTTGAATGCAGATTGAGGGCATATGGGAGTTCATTGTACTATTCCTTTCATTTTTCTGTATGTTTAACATTTTTCTTCCTAAAAAGGGGCTGGGTGTGATGGCTCACTCCTGTAATCCTAGCACTCTGGGAGGCGGAAGCAGGAGGATGGCTTGAGCTCAGGAGTTCAAGACCAGCCTGAGCAAGAGTGAGACCCCATCTCTACTAAAAATAGAAAACTAGTCTGCCATTGTGGCAGGCACCAATAGTCCCAGCCACTCAGGTGGCTGAGGCAAGAGGATCACTTGAGCCCAAGGGTTTGAGTTTGCTGTGAGCTATGATGCCACAGCACTCTACCCAGGGCAAGAGTGAGACTTTGTCTCAAAAAAAAAAAAAAAAAAAAAAGTTGGGAGAAAGGAGTAAAAGCATTTAGAGAAATAACACATGTGATTTAAAGAAATGTATTAACAATCAAGTTTATTGTATAAATGTACAGCATGAAACATTGGGGTAGGGATGGTGTAGAGGCCGAAGGGAAGAAGAGGACTTTGCCGGGCACTCTGCCCAGCTGGGGAGCTCTGTGGAGCCAGAACCTACTGGGATCCAAGCCCCACCAGGCAAAGCTTTTGGTCCCTTTTATTCACTGCTAAATCCCCAGTCCTGAGACCAAAGCCTGCATCACACTACGTGCTCAATTAGCATCCATCATCTGACTCAGTGAACTGTAAATTGCCTGATGATAAACATCTTTGTCTGACTTTTGAGTATTTTTTAGAATATGATAGGCTCTTGGTCAAAGACTGGGAGCATTTTAATTGCTTTTTACATATATTATGAAATGGCAAAAGATTACCTTGGTTTATACCCCACCAGTATCTTTCTCTGCACTTTTTCCAGTGCTCAGCATTAGAATTTTTCTGAAAAGTGTCAATTTGATAGATGAAAAATGTATTGTTTTATTTTGTATTTCTTTCTTGACTAGTGATTACTAGTTTATTATCTTTTTTTTTTTTTTTTCCTGAGACAGAGACTCACTTTGCCACCCTCAGGAGAGTGTTGTGGCGTCACAGCTCACAGCAACCTCAAACTCTTGGGCTCAAGTGATTCCCTTGCTTCAGCCTCCCCAGTTGCTGGGACTACAGGTACCCGCCACAACGCCCGGCTATTTTTAAAGACAGGGTTTCACTCTTGCTCAGCTTGGTCTTGAACCTGTGAGCTGAGGCAATACACCTGCCTTGACCTCCCAGAGTACTAGGATTCCTGGCGTGAGCCACCATGCCCAGCCTATTATCTTCTTATGTTCTTCTTTTGTGAATAATGTTTTCCTAGTTTTAATTTTAAGATGTTCGTGTTTCTCTAACTGATTTGTGAATACAGCATGCTGTGTTGCCTGTATGAGTGTGTTTTCTTAACACGGCCTACTTAGGAGGAAAGAAACTTATTTCTAAAGGATGTGTAGATCAACATGTCACTGAGGACTGATAGGTGCTGAGGCTGGGCAGTGGGGCCACTTTGGCAGCTCCCCCCTCCAGAATCAGGGCCCACCTCTGGCTGGAGTGTTGATAACTCTCCACCATCCCCTCTGTACTGGCAGACAAGGATCTGGGGAGAGAAGCCTCACAGATTCATTTGGTCTAGCCCCTGCCTACAGACTGGCACCACTGTATTCTGGTTTTAACAGAAAATAACACCAAGGGACACGACCACCTCTTGAGCTGTGGGTACCACCATCTCAGGCCCCTGTGGAGCTGGGTAGGTTCTTCAGTCCTGAACAATTGTTGTGACCTCAGGTCACTTCCAGAAGGTCCCATCACCCCTACCTGTCCTCCTGCCCCTGTCAGAGACAGTTTGATCAGAAACTGTCACAATCAAACCGAGACTGGCTTTGTCTATCATCACGTCAGTCTCTTTTTCACTAACACATGATTAACTTCGCCACATGCTTCAGAGGAAACATGGATGGAGGAAGCACTGGCAAATTTATATCAACTACCAACTACTCAGTAATTAATTTATTCATCAAGTGACTACTGAGCACCCACCCAATACACAGCGTGGACAGACAACTGGCCCTCAGAGCTGCAGTGGCACCCAACACATGCCCGGCTGCTCCAGACTTCATGTGATTGTACGTAGAAGCCCCAGAGCATCAAATAATGAAATGCTGATAATTTCATACTGGTGCAGTCTGAAAAGACTGTGCTCTTCGAGAGCATATCACTTCACCTTTATATTCTCTGAAGAATTCAGTTTATTGTCTTTCACATCGTAGAGGACCAATAAATAATTTTTGAAGACTTAAATATTTAGACTTCTATTTTCTTTTTTTAAAAGTTATCTTAATTAATTATGGGAAGGGAAATCCTTAAGGGATTTGGTGAAAATCTGGGGATTTTCAGGAGAAATTTCAGTAAGACAGGACATCTTTCTTTCTTTAGGTTTTTTCAAGGAGGCTGGATTTCTGCACAGAGTGTTGTAGGCCAGGTTCCCCTGAGATTCAAGTGCAATCATGGGGAAAGAGTTCCCAGGAGAAACCAGTGAGTGAGCTGGGAAGTGTGTTGGGAGGTGATCCAGCTGCTTTTCAGGGAGCATAAGTGACCCCTGGGAGCTTGTCCCTGTTTGCTTCAAGGAAGCTGGCATTTTATACTGTGGCAGCAGTCAGTCATTGCTGAGGGCTGTGTAGAATGTTTGTGTGTGTGGGGGAGGATTTTCTGGTGAACTCCCAGCATGGGGAATAGGAGAAAGGCAGGTAGGGACAGCGGGATGGGATGCCTGGCACCTTGCCCAGCGTCAGATGTGTATAAGTAGAATTACCTTCCAGCCCTAACACACAGAATGCTCTCAGTGTATCAGTTACCTATTGCTGTGTAACAAGTGGCCCCAAGACTTTGCTGCTTATAGCAATACTTCTTCGCTCACCTGGCTCATGTGACTGAGAAGCCTCTGCTTCTGGTCCAGGGTCTCCCCTGAGGCTGTCATCAAGCTGCTAGCCAGGCCAGAGTCTCCACTTCCAAATTCATGCATGTACTTGTTGGTAGGAAGCCTCGATTTCTCACCATGTGGGCCTCTCTGTGGGCTGCTGAGTGTCCCCACCACATGGAAGAATGTGGAAGCTGCTCCCCAGAGTGAGTGATGCAAGAGCAATTGATGCCTCTCTGCCTGTTATGGCCTTGCCTCTAACTGACACCCTATTACGTCCATCTGTTATTAAAAGTGGCCAGTAAGTGCAGCCCACACTCAGTGAATACCAGGCCATGGGGCCACTGGGTCCCTCTTGGAGGTGGCTGCCATATCTGCATTCCTATGGCTTTTTGCCAGGAAAGTCATGAAAATACCAGTGCCATTATCTTTTTGGGGAGTGCTGCACTGGGCAGAGCAGACTCCAAAGTGGGACTTTCCTGCCAAATCTGCCGCCCTTTAGGACAAAACTTTCCTATGTTCGTTGCCCCTGGCTCTCCCTGAGGTCCTCCTTATACCACAAGTGAATCACTGTGTTTGATGCTCTGCCTTGAACCCCAGCCCAGCCACCTCGTTTCTTCTGCTCACACGCAAATTCTTAGCTCTCTCCACAGTCAAAAGCATGACAGCCTCCTCTCTGCCGACACGTGACTAAGCAACCTGGGAAGACCTGAATCCCAGCATAGTAATTAAACTTGGCCAAAATAGAGCACGCTATTATTCTACACCGCAGAGTCAAGATCTTAATTTGGAGGTTTTACAGTTGCCTGACTGGCAGTGTCAGGATTTAGGGGCCGACAGCGCCAATTACCCGTGTCAGAGAGGGAGAACAGGAAGAAGGGAGGTTTTACACTTCCTTGCAGGGGCCTTGAGCTTGGCTGCACTTAGGAGCCACCAGGGCGCCGAGGACCATGTTGCTCACTCCTTTGCAACCCTCTCCACGTTCCCTGTGTGCAGTGGAAATTCCAGTACATTGTTTAGAGGCAAAGCAAGTAATTTCTCCCATGGACTCTATGCTGAGCATGACAGGGACTTGTGAGTGGCAGTTTTTTATGGCATCTCTTAGCATAAGCCAAGAGTGTGATAGCAAATGCAGCTCCAGAGATGTTTCTGCCAGAGTTAAAGGGTGAAGGGAAGGTACAAAATGGTAAAGTCCAAGGGCATAGCCCTGTGTGTGGGAGAGCTGGTGTGGTCTAGGGATAAAACTCAGATTATCGAAGGGATAAACAGCCGCAAGGTCTTCAAGATGCCTTAGCAGGGCTCTGTCGGAGGCAGGATGGGGCTCAGGCAAACACCTAGAACAGGGGTGGCGAACACGCGGCTCTCGAGCCGCATGCAGCTCCAACAAGGTAACAAAAAACACTCTGACTGAGCATGTTATATTATGTGTTTAATATATTATTGTTAAAATTATATGCTTTTGTGTGAGTGTTTGTCTGTTTTGGCAGGTCACTGCATGGTGTGGCTGACTCTCACAGTTTAAAATTTTGGCTCTTTGTGTCGAACTTGTTCGCCACCCCTGGCCCAGTGGATGCTGGCTATTGGTTATTTACTACTGCCTCTTACTCTGTTCACAGACCTACACTACCTTTACCATATTCTCTCCTTCTATTGCCTGTCCAGAACTTCCCTTGCCAGGCCCTTCTTCCAGGGCCACCAACCCCCCAGCCCACAGGATATGCACCCATACCCTCTCTCTCTCTCATTTTTTTTTTTTTTTGGGGGGGGGGGGTTATTACTAAGTTTATTTTTATCATCTCAAGGTCTGAACACTGGATCCAGTCCAGGTCAACAGGGCTGTTTGGTGCCTCTGGTGTCTGTCTCTGCCTCTGGAAGCCCTTTGCAATCTCCAAAAGGCTTAGTCTGCAATCTCAGGAGAAAGGTAAATTCACAGGAAAACTATAGGAGAGATTTGGGGCTGAAATTGATGATATAAAATACTCTGTACCATCTATGATCTTCTGCAGCTCATGGAAAATAAATAAATAAAAGTCACCATGTTCTGGCTTTAGAGAAATAATAGTGTTGCTGGTGAGGTTGGTCCTATTGTGTATCTTCTATACCTTGATCTCCCTTAGAGATCATGATCTAGGTCTTGTTCTGAGAACTTATCACGTTCTTTTTTTCTTCTCTGGGAATGGTATTTAGACCTTCAATTTTGAAACCAAATTTGGACTCTTGACTCTGGAACTCCAGTTTCTTCAGCAAATTGTTCTCTGCACTCAATCCCAGGGTAACGGTCTTTCGCAAAAGCCTGGATGAGAGTATTTAACTGTGCGGGACTGAAAGAGGTGCGACACTGTCTGGTTTCTCTTCTTTGCTTCTCTTCTGCAGGGCAAATTTGTCCTTGGCTTTGGCTCAATTCTAAAGCCTCCTCAAGTTCTGTTTTTTTCTCCGATTTGTGCCTGGCTCTTTGATTCTGAAATCAAATCTGGATTCTTGACTCATCAGTGTTAGTTTCCAAAGCAAGATTTTCTTTGGTGGCATAATCTGGGTAAGGTTTTTGATTGAAGGTATTGATGAGGATTTTCGACTGATCATCTGTGAATTTGGTGCAACTGTGCCTATGATTTGGTGCTCTGGTTTGGCTAGTAGAGCTGTCGTGGGCCATGCTGGAGGGGAGACCTGGAGCTGAAGCAGCTGAGTCCACACCCTCTCTTTTCTTAGAGAAGATTCCTTTTAGTTCTGCTTTAATAATTACAGATAACATAATAGCTGTATATAGACATAATCCTTTTTTTTTTTTTTTTTTGAGACAGAGTCTCATTATGTCACCCTCGGTAGAGTGCCGTGGTGTCACAGTTCACAGCAACCTCAAACTCTTGGGCTTACGCAATTCTCTTACCTCAGCCTCCGGAGTAGCTGGGACTACAGGTGTCCATCACAACGCCTGGCTATTTTTGTTGTTGTTGTTGTTGTTATCATTGTTGTTTAGCAGGCCCATCCGGGTTCAACCCACCAGCCCCAGTGTATGTGGCTGGTGCGCTAGCCTCTGAGCTACAGGCACCAAGCCAAGAGATGTCCTTTTTAATAGGATGGATCACTAGAGCCTGCATCTCCCCTCCACTCTGAGGGCTACACTGTACCAACCTAGGATTTTTAGCTGCTGGACTCAGCACAGTGCTGGCTAGGAAGGATGCACTCATCCCCAGCAGCTCTTACTTTTGGTGTGTCCAGTACTAGTGAGGTTTTTTAGTCAATTGCTTGATATGCATGTCCTGTGTACTGTCATGCTGGGCACAGGGGCTTGAAGCCCCCTATTCTGCAGACAAGTGGCAGATGGGAAAGGCACTCAGGAGAAGGGTAGTACAGGAGCAGAAGCAGGGAAGTGTGGAAACCCAGGTGGTCTGGGGGAAGGAGCCAGAGAGGCTGGAGCAGGGGGCCTGGAGGTAAAAAGTAGGAAGATGGAAGGCTCTTCACTTCCCAGCCCTCATCTGTCCCAAGGGTGCGACTATTGCAGTAGGAAAGACGCCAAAAAATTTAGTGTCTGGCAAACTTGCGTCTGGGTCTATTCTCTCCGTCATCGCGTCCCAAGATCCTTCCCCCTTCAGAAGATCTCAGTCGTGTTATTCATGGGCCTCAGGACCACCCTCGGGTCCCAGGTCTCCTCCAGAGCTGGGTCTGGACAAGCACGGAGATCAAACACACCCTCTAAACCAGCCTGTGGTGACTGACGGCCTCCCTAGCCAACGCAGCCGCAAGGCCAAGCCTGAGGACCGGGAAGACGCACTCGAATTCACCCCCTATTTAAATTCAGACCAATCAGCGTCGAGCTCCTCATGAGAGCGGTAGGGTCACTGGCCGCTATCTGGGCATGCGCAACCTCTCGCCTAAGGCCTCCTCCCGCCTCGCATGCGCACCGCGCCGCCGAGGAAGAAAACAGAATGGGTAGGCACCAACCTTGGTTCCATCCTGAAAGCCAGGGAGCTCTCCTCGGCCCTCTTGTATCACACGCTTTTGGATATCATCCTCGCGGAGTCTTGCGATGATATCCGCCATCCTTCTTCCCCGCTGCTCTCTTTCGGCAACTTCCGGACTTGCTCGGTAGCTTCCAGATGTGCTTCGGCAACTCCTAGAGTCGCGGCAGCTTCAGAGCTAACGCCATTTTGATTGAGGGCAGAAGTCAAAAAGGGACTGAACGTGGACACGGATAGGGATTGGTTCTCTGCGCTGCGGCTGAGCGTGCGCTTCTGCCCAGGGTGGGGCCTGAGACTATCTTGGAAGAGGAACAGAGCCTGCCAGAGAGGCGGGGCTTGGGGCTACCGGAAGGGCAGGGCGGGGACGTCCTTAGCTGTTGTGTCATTTGAATTGGCTGGAACTATGGCCCTCCCATGTGGCGGTGTGCCACTCCATTACGTGGTAGATGAGATGTAACAGCCTTATAGAGTTAGGGAAATGAAAACAAAAAGCCCACCGGTAGCGCCACACCCTAAAACTACTATTACTTTGTGTATTCCCTTCTGGCTTTTTCTTTTGCATATCTGGCATGATTGTCACGACTTTTGCATCCTGGATTTTTCTCTTTCAAAAAATATAAAAAGAGGAGACAGGAGGGAAAGGAGGACATAGGTATCCTTGTGGGACCCAGTAAGCTCCTCAAGAGGGGTGAGCCTGTCGTTACTGCTGTATCCGGATGCCTAGCACAGAGTAGGTGCCCAATCAGTGTTAGGGAATAATAGATGAATGTTAGAAATGAGGTGCTCTGGGAGCTAAAACAATGTTTCTGTGCGCCTCTGCAAACTGGCTGTGAACAACAGCTCTAAGAATCTTCAGCTCCCACTTTCAAAGTTTAGGTAACGGAGCATCTAGGGGCTTATGTACTATCTTCATCCCATCATCATTGTAACTGTGAAGGATTATTGTCTTTCCCATGTGACACAGGTGTTAAATGTTTCACATATTTATATGGGTTGATTTTCCAACAGAAAGTCCTCAGAGAGGGACAGGACCTCTGCAGTGAATGGGAAACATGCTATACTGTTTATTTTTTTTCTTTTCTTTTAGCAATACGTAAAATCTACAAGCAAGTTCTTATCCAATTTTGAAGCAACAAGTAGTCTGTTTCTTATAAACATTTTCCCAGAAAATGGAAAAGGAGGGAAAGCCAACCAATATGAGGCTAGTTTAATTTTTTAAAACAAGATATGTACACGACAAGGCAAGAAAAGTATACAGTCGTTTTACTAATGAATATAGATATGAAAACTTCTTTTAAAAATGAAGCTAATTGAATTCAATAGTGTGTACAAAATGCAACAATATGCTAAGTGAAATATCAGTTACTAAAAGACAAAGACTGTGTGAGTCCACTTATAGGAGGTCTCTAGTTGAATTCAGAGACAGAAAATAAAATGGTGGTTGTGGGGAGGGAAAATGGAGAGTTCTTTTATGAGTATGGAGTTTCAGTTTTGAATGAATGTCACAATGTATTGCAAATTAAAAAAATTTTTAAAGTTTCAGTTCTGAAAGATGAAAAAGTTCAGGGGATTGGTTGTGCAATAATGTGAATATAGTTAACACTACTAAATTACACACACTTTAAAAATGGTTAAGGGTCGGGCCCTGTAGCTCAAGTGGCTAGGGCACCAGCCACATACACCAGAGCTGGCAGGTTCAAATCCAGCCTGGCCTGCCAAACAACAATGATGATAACTACAACCAAAAAAAAAAAAAAAAAAAAAAAGCTGAGCATTGTGGTGGGCACTGGTAGTCCCACCTGAGGCAAGAGAATCCCTTAAGCCCAAGAGTTTGAGGTTGCTGTGAGCTGTGACACCACGGTACTGTACCTAGGGTGACATAGACTCTGTCTCAAAAAAAGGAAATGGCTAAGAGGGTAAACTTTATATTATGTGTATTTTACCATAATTAAGAATTTTTTTTCCCAGAAAGATGCATGATGAAGTAGAGTTTATTCTGAGAATGTAAGGATGGTTTGACATGATAAAGAACTGTTGCTGTAATTCACTACATGTGCAGACAAAGGAGAAAATGGATGTGATTATCACAAAATATGCAGAAAAAGCATTCAATGAACTTCTATGACTATTCATGACAAAAACTCACAGGAGCAAAGAGTTACTTCTCAGGCTGATAAAAAGTACATGCAATTAAGTATCAATGAGTAAGTATTCGCAGTCTTGTCAAACTCAGGAACAAGACAAAATACCCTCTCTTGTGATACTGTTTAGCTTGGTTTTAGTAGGCCCCCCAAACAATAAGCCAAGAAAAAGAAATGAGAGTGAACTGTCATTATTGGCAGAGTATATAGACATAGAAAATCCAACATAATCTATGGGGGTACTCCAACAAATTAAAGAGTTCAGCAATGTTACAGGGATAAAAATAACCTAACATAAATTAGCAATCTTCACACCAGCAATAACCAACTCAAAATAGTTCTCTATTTTAAATTGCACGTGAACTTTATGGCCATCCTGTATAATAGAAAATAAGGTATCATCCACAACAGCAATAAAACCCATGAAGTAGGAAATAAAAACACAACCAGAACTTTTTGGAGTAAAAATAATTTCATGACATAAAAGAAGACCTGGATAACTGAAGGGACTTATTTTGTTAATGAACAGAATGACTTAACACTTAGAAGATATGATTTCTCTTGAAATTAATCTAGAAATTTGATGAAATCCCAGCAGAAATTGGGAGGATTTTTGAAGCATTCGAGAAACATTTTCATAATATTTCTATAGAAGAATAAATGTCCATGAAAATCTTGGTAGTTTGAAAAAGAGGATCAAAGAGAGGGTACTTGCCCTTTCACATTAAACCACACAGAAAACTATAATAATAAAAACTTATGGTACTTTTTTTTTTTTTTTTTTTTTGAGACAGAGTCTCACTGTATCACCCTCAGTAGAGTGCTGAGGCTTCACAGCTCACAGCAACTTCAAACTCTTGGGCTTAACCGATTCTCTTGCCCAAGCCTCCCAAGTAGCTGGGACTACAGGTGCCCACCACAACACCCAACTATTTTTTTGTTATTATTGTCAGTGTAGTTTTAGCTGGCCCTGGCTGGGTTCAAACCACCCCCGTGTCCCCACACACACACCCCGTGCATGTGGCTGGCACCCTAACCACTGAGCTATGGGCACCGAGCCAAATCACATGACAACATTTTTAAACACATGATACTACAAGGATCAAAATAATTAAAAAGTGGTCTTAGAACCAGCCCGGGCAGGTAGCTCACACCTGTAATCCTAGAACTCTGGGAGGCCAAGGCAGGTAGATTGCTTGAACTTAAAAGTTCCAGACCAGTCTAAGCAAAAACAAGACTTCGGTCTCTACTAAAAATAGAAAACTGAGGTAAGAGGATCGCTTAAGCCCAAGAGTTGGAGGTTACTGTGAGCTATGGTGTCACAGCACAACCACCCAGGGCAACAGCTTGAGACTCTGTCTCAAAAAAACCAAAAAACAAAAAACCGTTTTACTTAAGAGTAACACACAAAGAAAAAGGTATGTTTTTAAAGATCGCTTTGGCTGCTGCATGGCGACCGGACTGGGGGAAGAGTGGAAGCCACATAAGTTCTCTAAGACTCAGTTTCCATATAGGCAAAATGGCGAGAAGACTCCATGCAGGGCTGTGGTGAGCAAGGCGAGAAAACAGAAAAGTCCCCAGGTGTCTCCTTGCTACCCGAGGAGTGGGCTGCGACGCAAAAGGCGGGATGCCAGGCCCGGCGGCTGGGTCTAGGAAGATCCCCCTCAAGCCTGGAACCGACTTAAGGTCCGCGTCCGAGTGTGGAGGCTACCGTCACTCGCCGGGGCGGCCGCTGGGCGGCGCCACGGGCCTGGCGCGCTCCTTCAGGAGGAGGTACCCCCTCACCCATCCAGTTCGCTCGGCGCTCGGCAGCTCTGGGCTGCTGAGAGTGGCCGGGGGCGTGGCCCTTACCCTGGGGCGGGGCCTTGGCCCACCCAGGCAGGGGCCGGTCGAGCTCCGACGGCGACGGGGAGGGGCGGGGCCTGCGCGGGGCGGAGCCGCACCAACGCGGGGCTCGCAGGCGGGGCTGGCAGGCGCAGATGGCGGCGGTGCGGGGAGCCTGAGCGGGCTGGGGCCATGAGCGCCGCCCGGCCCCAGTTCAGCATCGATGACGCCTTCGAGCTGTCCCTGGAGGACGCGGGCCCCGGACCCGAGTCCAGCGGGGTCGCCCGCTTTGGGCCTCTGCACTTCGAGCGTCGGGCCCGGTTCGAGGTGCCTGACGAGGACAAGCAGTCCCGGCTGCGCTACCAGGTGAACGGCCCGGCCCACGTCACCCCCTGCCCCAGGCCGGCGGGACCCCAGGCCGGGCCTGGAAACCCCAGTTTGGGAGAATCTTTCTAGAGAACTCAAGCGGAGCGGGAGACAACACCCCCGACCTGACCCCTGATCCAGAGCTCTGCCCAGACCCTCTCAGTTCTGATATTGGTCCCCAGCCAGCACTGGAGATCCCAGACCCAAGAACTCATCCTCAACCCCAGACATCCTGGCTTTGGGGAAGTCCTCGGTATCTCAATCCAGACCTTCCCCATAAGCAGGAGTCTACCTCTAGGCCCCAGACCAACTAACAGGAACCTGCTCCCTCTTTGCTCTGGAAGTCCAGACTTCTTCTCCCCTTAGACCTAGAGGCCCCCACTCACAAGACTCCCACTAAACCGGAAATCCCCATTCTCCCAGAGAACCTCCACCAACCCTGGGATCCTTTTCTTGGAGACTTAGACCAAATTTCTGTACCCTAAACCTGGGAACCCTGGGCCTGCCCTTCCCTGGCACTCCAAATCCAGAGTCCCCATTCTAGTCCACTGAAACATCCTGAGAGCTCCACACTGACTTCCAACCTTGGAGATCCCTGACCCTGGGACCCATGCTAGAAGCCCTCAGCCATCTCCTGCTGGCTCCTGCTCCCCAAAGCCCCCAGCATCCACCCACCTCTTTTCTGGGTTTCAGTTTCGGTGAATCACCAAACTAGTTCTGCTGGGAGGGTGAAGGGCCAGGTGAGCAGCTGTGTAGCCTGCTTTTCTCATCTCCTTGGGAGGGGAGGGAGGGTGCCTGAGCCCTCTAACCCCTCTGAGCCCTGTGTTCTGGAACAGAACCTGGAGAATGACGACGATGGAGCCCAGGCCTCTCCGGAGCTGGATGGGGGAGTCAGCACCAGGTCAGGGCCAGGTGGGGAACCAACCGCCCCTGTTCCCCAAGCCCTGTGCCTCTGGCTTCTGTCTCCAGGGATCCCATTGAATCCCCCACCCTGCTTCCCTCAGCTATCTTATCCTCTGTCCCTACGCCCTTCATGGAAGTCCATATATTGCAGGGTCACCTGTCTTAGTACCCAGCCTCATTTGCTCACCCCTATCAGGCTCTATCCTGCAGGAACCCCCAGCCTGGTCTGGGGCCCACTGTCCCACAGGCCACCTGTCCTGTAGTAACCCCTAGTGCTTGTCCCCACCCTTACCCCACCCCCAGTCCTGCAGAAATCCCCAGCCCTTCACTTTATCCATGCCCCCAGTCCCCTCTCAGGGCCTCCTCTATCCTGCAGGGGGCAGTCCTAGTCCTTGCACCATCCCTGCACTTCACCATGACTCCTGTCCTGAAGGGATTCCCTTCTGTCCCTCCTCCCCCTCACTGGGCAACTGTCCTGCAGGGACCCTGGCCGAACCTCCATCCGAAGCTCCCAGTGGTCCTTTAGTACCATCAGCAGCAGCACCCAACATTCATACAACACCTGCTGCAGGTGAGCCTGGCCATGCTCAAGCCCCCACCCTCTGAGCCCCCTGTGGCCTCTGCCCCAGCACAGGCAGCCCTGGCTCTACCACACAGCCTCCTCCAGCCCCCACTTTACTTCTTTCACCCCACCCTGCTCTCCTGCTACCCAGCTGGACCCAGCACCCTTTGATCCAGAAGAACCGCCGGGTAGTGCTGGCTTCCTTCCTGCTCCTGCTGCTGGGGCTGGGTGAGTGCCCAAGGGCCCCCTGCTTACCCCTGGGGGAGGGTCTGCTCTCCTTTTGTGCAGGCTCTGCATTCCCCACCCTTTGATAGATTGAAGCTCTCAGTACCCTAAGGAGGCAGGTGGCTGCCCTTGCCACACACTCATTTTACAGGTGAGGAAATTGAGACCTTGAGAGGGGCATGCCCAGGCTCCCTGGTCACACAGTCAAGAAATAAGACATAGCTGAAAGTGGAACCTGGTTCAGTGTTTCAAAGTCTTTTCCTTTTTTTTTTTTTTTGTAAGATTTAATCTATTTAATACAGTGGCTCTCAACCTTCCCAATGCTGTGGCCCTTTAATACAGTTCCTGTGGGTTGCAACCTACAGGTTGAGAACCGCTGCAGGAGACAGAATACTAACAGTTACCGTTTCTTCTGTGTCTACTTGAGGCCAGGTTGGAGGCAGGGTCCAGATCTCTGTGCAGGGGTCAGGGATATATGCCTGTCGCCATGGGCAGGGATGCCGAGATCCCTGCCAGCCTAGATCCACCGGGCACCTGTCACTTCCCCTTCTCTGGAGTTGAGAGCTGACAGGGACTTCTTTCCCACTCCACTTCTTTCCCCATAGCTTTGATGGGGAAACTGAGGCCCAGAGCAGGCAGATCTCACAAGATGTTTTCTTACTCCCAGGCTCCTCAATATATGAGGCTGAGGAGGCAGAGACCCCAGAAAGGATCCAAGAGTCCTGAGGGGACATGAAGGGGGACTAACTATGACTGCTGCCCTAATCCCCCTCCCTCCCTTCTCCAGGAAGGCCAAAGCCCCCCAGCCAAAAAGCCCAGCCCCAGTTTGGGAGTTGTGTGCAGGGGAGGGAGCTGCCACATCCCGGCACCACTGCATGGCAGACACTGGTGGTGCTGGCCACAGACCTCTCATTTTATTCTCCCAACAAGCCAGCTGGGCAGGCATCATCACTATCCAGTTTCAGAATAAGGACACAGGTTTAGGCAGGTGAAGCAACCTGCTCAGATTGCAGCTGGGAAGTAGATGATCTGTGATTTAAACTCACATCTGTGACACTGCCAAACCTGGGGGCCACCAGAGGTCCAGAAAGGGCCTTTGAAGAATTATGAAAGGATATCCCCTGAGAGGGCAGGGCCCACAAGGAGTTAGTGTCCACTCCCATCATGCCCTTTTTGAGGAGCACTGTGCAGTGCACAAAGCAACAGCAGTCCATGGTGGCCCCTCAAGCCCCCAGGCTCTACCACCTACCTTTTCAGACCCCGAAATCCTCTCCCCACCTTCCATCCCTTCTCTAACTGGGTACTGAGGACTCTGGGTCTGAAAAGTGGACCCAGTCTTGACCATACCACCTTCCCCAGGGCTCACTGTGCTCCACCAAAGCCCACATCCTTCCTTGGGGCTTAAAGGCCCTACCAAGTTTCCCCAGCCTGGTCTCTGCCTTTCCAGTCCTGCCAAATGTTGGACACTCTCAGACAGCCCCATGTTCCTTCCAGGCTCCAGATATTTGCTGTGCTGTTCCGTGTCTGGAACTCTCTTTCTCTTTGCCTGGACGATGCCCATAGCAAAGCCTCTAGAGTCAGACAGCCCTCATCTTCCACCGGCAGCCTTGAGGGCAAGTTACTTGCTTTCTTTGTACCTCAGTTTCATCTTTGATGAAGTGGGTATGGTGATAACGCCTGTCTCATTTGGTCAAGGTGACAAATAAGACGGTGAACATAACGCACTTAGCCCAGTGCCTGGCAGTAACTAGTAAGTGGCCAATAAACATTAATTGCTGCCACTCAGCTTAGACTTCACCACCGCCAAGACATCCTCCCTGGTCCCCAGGCTGATTCAGGCCACTCCCCCAGGCGCCCACACTACCCTCTTCTTACCCCCACCCTATATCCTGGTCACCTGAGTTGTAGCCTTCAGGTTCTTGGTCCCTCCACTAAGGGAGGGCCAGGTCAGGGACCTCATCTGCCTTTCATCACAGAATTCTCAATACCAGGCACGCTGCAGGTGTTCCAGAAATGTCTATGGAATGACTGAAAGGCCACACTAAGGAGCAGACAAAAACCTCTCATTTCACAGACATTTCCCAGGGCCGGCCAAGCGCCCTGCTCTGAAAATACTGCTTGGTGAGCTTCCTGGGGGAAGGTCTCTGGCCAGAGGACCTTCAACCCAGGTGGGGGACACCATTCCTAGGTCTGCGCCCTCACCCCTATTTCTGTCCTCACCCCTGTGGCATCATCTGTGTGCAGTGCTGATCCTGGTCGGCGTGGGACTGGAAGTGGCCCCTTCTCCAGGTGAGCGCCCCCTCGTCCCCCCACAGGGAGCGGTCACCCTTGTCTTGTGCCCATGGATGCCGGGCAGGCCTGTCCACCCCCCACAGGGAAGGGCCCTTTATTCGGCTGAGAATGAGGCTTGCAGGGCCCCAAGGACTCGCGGCGCGCCGCCTCGCCCTGAGCCGGCCCTCCTCCTGCCACAGGTGTCTCTAGCGCCATCTTCTTCGTGCCTGGCTTCCTGTTGCTGGTCCCGGGAGGTGAGAGCAGGTGCCGGGCTGGGGGGTGGGGTGGGGGCGGGGCCCGGAGCTAACCGGCCACGCCCACACAGTCTACCACGTGATCTTCATCTACTGCGCTGTCAAGGGCCACCGGGGCTTCCAGTTCTTCTACCTGCCCTACTTTGAGAAGTGAGCCCCGGCATACCGTCGAGGCCACAGGGGTGCCCCTCGAACCCCCGCCCTGTTCCGTTCCATCATCTTGAGGGAGAAGACCCTCCAGGACTCTCGGAAGCCCAGCCTCGGGTGGTTGCTCAGGGGTGCGCAGGCCTGGCTCTGGGAAAGTCACTCCTCCCCCACTCTGTGCCTTAACTTATTGTGGACCCTGGGGCTGCTAGGTTGATGTTATTTTGTGCTAATAAAAGGGTAATTCTGGCAGAGACAATTGCTGACTTCCTGTCACATCACACCTGGCCAGGCCTACCAACCTGACCGGCCCCCTCCCACAAAGGCTGAGGAAAGGACAGAACCCTGGGCGATTAAGTCCTGGTGCTCTGAGATGCTCTGAGACTTGCTCAAGGTCATGTGGTGTGTTTGGAGCAGATCGGAGCTTGGGACTGTGGTGCTTTGAGCCTGGAGGGGCCTGGACAGCCTTCCCAGTCTCACCCAGCCCTTAGGCTGAGTCTGTCCTTGTCTCTGTCTGATGGCCCTAGCTGAGGGCACTCAGATAAAGCTAGCTTGGGGCCTGGAGGGTGGTACCCTAGTTCCAGCCTGGCTCTGGGGCTTTGGACTGCCACAGCCAGCTCTGAATGTGGGCCATGTCAAGGCAAGCAACCCTGCCTCCTTATCCACTACCCTGCTTCCTGGCACAGAGGTTGGGAGAACCCCAGTGGCAAGAGGGCAAGGGCACCAGGGTCTGTGTGACAAAGAGCTTCAGTGATCAGAGACTTTCAGAACCATAGAATATGGCCTGGTACAGTGGCTCACATTTGTCTGTAATCCTAACACACCGGGAGACCGAGGCAGGTGGATTGCTTGAGCTCATGAGTTTGAAATCAGCCTGAGCCAGAGCAAGACCTCGTCTGTTATGGTGGGTGCCTGTAGTCTCAGCTATTTGGGAGGCTGAGGCAAGAGCATTGTTTAAGCCTAAGAGTTTGAGGTTGCTGTGAGCTGTGATGCCGCCACACTTTACCAAGGTGACAAAGTGAGACTCTTGTCTCAAAAAAAAAAAAAAAATAAGAGCCACAGAATGTTAGAAACTGACCATCTCAGAATTTTGGAAAAATTTCAGAGCAGCTCAGAATCTTAGGAAACAAGAATCTTTGAGAACCCTAAAATCTGGATTGTAATAGCTACCAGTGAACTAGCTCTTGTAAGACACCAGGCAGTGTGGTGAGCACTTACCACAGGTTATGTTTGTAATCCTCCCTACCTTGGCCCCATTTAACAGATGAGGAACCCGAGGCCAGAGAAGTGGGTCCCATTTACAGATGAGGACTGACTTTGTCCGAAAGCCTGGTTGTAAGCAGAGTTAAGAACATAACCCAGGTTGCCAGGGCCAGGGCCCTTTGTGACACTCGGGGAGAGGGAGGAGAGGAAAACAGCTGGTGTGGTCCCTTGCCAGCCAGTGGGGGGGGGGGGGGGAGGCCAAATCAGCACGGGCTTGTGAAGCCCTCTTGGTATACCTGCGTATTTTGCAATCTGTCTCCTCCTTGAAGGTAGAAGTCCCATTTACTGTGGTGTCTGTAGCAGCCAGCATGGCAGGTGCCTGTTCTGTGACATTGCACGAATGAGCACCCATACCCCTGCTTTTGTTCCTACTTCTCCAGGCCCACCCAGACCTCCCACCCTCAGCCCCCAGTCAAGATACTTTTTCTGGGAGCAACCACTGGATGCCAGAACTCCTAAGCCAGTGGTTCCCATACCAGCTGTGGTAAAGGACCAGTTTCCATTTCTAATGAATCATGGACCAGTACTTTTGTAAGATAAAATAAAAACTAGAGAAATGAAATTTAAAAGATGTATGGAATACAAGGCTACAGTTTTGTGGCGTTTGAGGCTTTTGTTATTTTAGTGGGGGGTTGGTTTTTTGGGTATTTTTTAGACAGTCTCACTCTGTTGCTCCAGCCTAGAATGCATTAGCCTCAGCCTAGCTTAAACTCCTTGGCTCAAGCAACCTTCCTGCCTCAGCCTCCTGAGTGACTGGGACTATAGGTGCCCCTCGTGACTCCCAGCTAATTTCTTTTTCTATTTTTGGTAAAGGTGGGAACCTCGCTCTTGCTTAGGCTGGTCTTGAATTCCTGAGCTTGAGTGATCCTCTTGCCTTGGCCTCCCAGAGTGCGGGATTACAGGAGTGAGCCACCACAGCCAACCAGCAAACACACAATTTAATCAGATGAATCAGACATTAAATTACATTTCAATAAATATAACAAACATAGGAAAAAAGAAAACTGATAAAAACCATTTATTGAAAATGAGCAAATAGACAATTAACAAGGAGTCAGAAATACACTTAAAACTTTTTATCATTCTACAATCTTAACAAAAAGTTATTCTAGAAGTGGTGAATCCCCATAAATCTGCATCAGGAATCAACAAGGTATAGTCCAAAAAATGGTTATTATATTTTGTAATGGTTGGGAAATGTGGAGTGCTTAATACGATTAATATAAAAAAAATACAATTTCATGACTTAAAATTATCTAAAAATAAAATTTCACTGTCAATAAAACTGTTCTATTATTAATTAAATTTCCAACACAGCTACATTTGAATATATAGTGACTTTAACACTACAATGGCAGGTTTGAGTGAACAGTTGCAACAGAGACCATGCAGCCCTCAAAGCCTAAATTATTTACCGTGTGACCCTTTACAGAAAAAAGTTGCTGACCCTTACTCTATGTAAACACTTTGACAGATCAATGTGAATATTGATGTTTAAAGTTTTTGTTTGACCAACGAACTTGATTTTTGCTGGTTCATTTACCTAATCCAGATTGGACTGACAGCAACACTTCTCAGGGTGTAATGAAGATCTAAACTCTATATAATTTCTTTTTAGTTTGAAGACATTAATAGGAGCATACAAATTAGGAACATTAGATTTTCTTAGTGAACTTTGACTCAATTTATCCTTAATGCTTTTGCCTTGTGACCCATTTTTGTCTGATATTCTCGTAGTGGCACTTTCTTTTACTAATTTTCTCCTAGTCTTTTCTCCAAGCCATCACTTCCAACCTTCCATTTGTCATTATGTTTTGAGTGTGTTTCCTCACATAATGGGGAAGAACCTGACATCTGCCCTTCTCTATCTGCTCTGTGGCCTTATAGTAGAAGAACCCCGTTTTTAGCTGGGCATATGACTTCCCAAGATTGCATTTCCCAGCATCCTTTGCAGGTAGGTTTACCATTTGATAAGCTCTAATAAGATATGGGTGGTGCATACTCTTTACCTATCTCTCCTGCCACTGGGAAAATAAGCAAATGTGTGGCACACTCAAAAGATGGCAGGACAGCCACCTAGAAGGACTGTGGGCCCTTGATAATCGTGTACCCTTGTATTCATCTACAGACTTTTCTTGTGAGAAAATAAATTTCTGTCCAGGTTAAAACATTGTTATTTTTGTCCTTTGTTACTTACAGGAACCCAGTCTAATGTTGATACTTTCTTTTCTGACAGATTTAGTCTGCTTATATTTATTGTAATTACGAATTTTTTAAAGGATTGTTTCTGCCTTCTGTCTTGATGTTTTCTATGTACTTTGTTTTTCTTTGCTTTTTTCCCTCTTTCTTGGCCTTCTACTGGCTTTATAAAAAATTCATTTCCCCTTTTCGTCCTCTGTTGATTCAACTATTAAATGGAACATTCTATTTCTGATATAATAATGATTACCCTTAAATGGTTAACAAGGTCTAAAGTTAATCAATGAATCTGTCCTCTAGAGCAGTGGTTCTCAACCTTCCTAATGCTGCAACCCTTTAATACGGTTCCTGTGGGTCACGGCTGCTCTACAGCAACAACAACAAAAAGGTTTTTATTTGTTTTTTGACACAGAGCCTCAAGCTGTCACTGTGGGTAGAGTGCAGTGACACAGCTCACAGCAACCTCCAACTCCTGGACTCAAGCCATTCTCCTCCCTCTGCCTCCCAAGTAGCTGGAACTACAGGCGCCTACCACGAAGCCTAGCTATTTTTTGGTTGTAACCGTCATTGTTGTTTGGCGGGCCAGGCTGGATTCGAACCCGCCAGCTCAGGTGTATGTGGCTGGTGCCTTAGCTGCTTGAGCCACAGGTGCCACGCCAACAAAAAGTATTTCAGGGTGATGCCTATGGCTCAATAGAGTAGGGCACCGGCCCCATGTGCTGGAGGTGGTGGGTTCAAACCCAGCCCCAGCCAAAAAAAAAAAAAAAGTATTTCAGCACATCTAAAGTATCCCTTTTCATCTTGTGTTTTTGTTATTTTAGTCTCTCTTTGTTTTTAAATCCCCCAAATCAATTTTTTTTAATTGAGACATAGTTTCACTTTGTCACCCTCAGTAGACTACTGTGGCATCATAGCTCACAGCAACCTCCACCTCTTGGGCTTAAGTGATTCTCTGGCCTCAGCCTCCTGAGTAGCTGGAACTATAGACACCTGCCACAACGCCCAGATATATTTTTTAGAGATGGGGTCTTGCTCTTGCTCAGGCTGGTCTCGAACCTGTGAGCTCAGGGCAATCCACCCTCCTCAGCCTCCCATAGTGCTAGGATTACAGATGTGGGCCACCGTGCCTGGCCTCTTCTAGTAAGTGTTGGGTGACTAAACTCTCAGAGGTGGGTCAAGGACTTGGCATGTACCCCAAATATATCGGCCACAAACAACTCCCAACCCAGTTCAGATTTTACAAGCTCCATCTGACTCATCATTACAGAGTTGAAATCTAATCTATTACAGAACATTCCCAGGTGGACTAGAGGAAAACTGACCTATCTTTGTATCTGCTCTTTCTTTCAGAATCAAATGTTCACTGTTATTTCAAAACTAGGTATAAAGAGATCCCATCTTGCAAAGCAAAGTCTCTTGTGGTTAATTAAATAATTATCTGGCATTTATCTTTTCAACCAGTCTCAGTTTTCATAGAGCAGGCTCATTTAACGCAGGGTACACCCATATGGGTGTTTCTGGGGCAACAGTGTGTCTCACAATGACCCAATTAATTACAGGACAGTTAATGGCCTTGTCCAGGTTAATAGTAAAGCCAAGTGCCACTTGCTGATTCTTCACCTCTTCATTAACTCAAATCTCAGTTGTAACTTTCCACTAGGGCTGTGAGTTCTGACTTTCCTTCATCACCAGATAGAAGCAGAGCAACAGCAGAGGCTGTAAATATTCTGTCAAGGTATGAAGAATAACAACAATAAGGCATTCATATCAGGAGAGAAGATTCATTCATCACGGTTTGTTTACCCTCTCAACAACCCAGTAGATTTGCTGTCACAGTCTCTGGGGAAGCAGCTGGTGTAAGGAAATCAAATTGCGGTGGAAAGAATGTGAGCTTTGCAGTCAAACAGGCCTCATTTCAAATCCTGGCCAAGGTCTTCACTTCTCTAATGGGACAAATCTCTGTGGCAGCTCTGACTGGTCAGTGTCCATGCCCTAACCCTAATTAAAGAGTTTGAATGTCGACCCTACTTTTCTGCTCCTCGGTTTTTCTTCTGAAAATACCTACTTCAAAGGATGATTGTGAAGATTACATAAGCTCATATAAGTGAAAGTACCTTGTATCTAACAGGTGCTCATTCTGTATATCCTTTCCCATTGTAACTGACTTTCTCTAGGTGTGGGTCAATCTTCTATTAACATTTCTCCGATGAGTGACTGACCAATTCAACATGAAAAGAATTAATGAGGAAAGCCAGCCTTTCTCCAATCTCCTGAGGAAAAAAATCCCTCTCAGGTAGGACCTGCCTCAGGCTGGGATCCCCTCCTCCGTTCCAGACCTTTCCCTCACTGTGGCAGAGGTGTTTTGTTAGCTCCTAATAAAAAGCCCTTTCCTAAGTATGGAGAGTCCTCAAATAACTAAAAGTAGACTTTCCATTTGATCCTGAAGTCCTATTACTAGGTATCTCCCCCAAAGAAAACAAGTCATTCTACCATAAGGACATTTACACTGTAATGTTTATAGCAGCCCGATTCACAATTGCAAAGATGTGGAAATAACTGAAATAGATTAATAAACTGTGGGCAGCACCTGTGGCTCAGTGAGTAAAGCCCTATATACCGAGGGTGGCAGGTTCAAACCAAGCCCTGGCCAAACTGTAGCAAAAAAAAAAAAAAAAATAGCTGGGCATTGTGGCAACCTCCCAGTAGTCCCAGCTACTTGGGAGCCTGAGGCAAGAGAGTCGCCTAAGCCCAAGAGCTGGAAGTTGCCGTGAGCTGTGACATCATAGCGCTCTACTGAGGGCAACAGAGTGAGACTTTGTCTCTAAAAAAAAAAAAAAATTAATAAACTGTGATATATGTATACCATATATCACCAATACTATTCAGCCATAAAAAGATGGAGATTTTGTATCTCTTGTAACTACCTATATGGATTAGGAGAACACTCTCTTGAGTAAAGTATCATAGGAATGGAAAACAAGCATCACATGTGCTCAATACTAAATTGAAATTAGTAGATTAACAACTACATGCTCACTTGAGAGAAAAATTCAAGTTCAAGGAGGGGGAAGGGGGCAGATGGTTCAGCAAGTTCCCACCCAAAGGGAACGATGCCTGGGTATATGGCACCCTTCCTGAGTGAAGGAAACAACTACAACTTGGACTGTACCTTACAAAGGCAAACAACGTAACCTAATTGTGTATACCCGTGTATCAATCTGAAATTAAAAAAAAAAAAAAAAATGAAAACTTGATCTCATATAAAAAAAAGCCCTGTCCTAATTATGTAGTAATTGAATTTTCAAATTTAAGCTGAACATATGGCCTACTAGAGAGAGGAAAAGGAGAAAGAGAAGGAGAGAGGGAGAGAGAGAGAGACTACATTTTCCAGCATCCCTTGCAGCTAGGCATGACTGTAACTACATTCTCACCCATGGGACGTGAAAGGAAGGGAACTGTATGATTATCAGATCTGAAGCTTAAAATGACTGATCCTCTCTTTCTCCTTTTGTACTGCCTGGAATGTGGACAAAGGAGATGGTGAGCCCGTTTCGACCCCACAGATGAAGACAACACTCTGGGCAACAAGATAGAAGGAACCCAGGGCCTGGACAACCTCAGACAGCACAGCTGTCCTGGACCATCACCTACTTCCAGACCATTACATGAGAAAGCAACACACTTCTGTCTGGGTACCAACACTGTATTTGGGGGGCTTTTTATTACATTCATTCAGTCTACTCCTAAATAATACATTCACCTTCCCTTATCAAAATTCATCTTTGGAGTTTGCCTTGAGCAAGAACAATCTGTAGCCAAGATCAGCCTTTAGGGTAGATTGGATTTCATAATCTGGCTGCTTATAAACTGGATCCAGCGCACAGACATGCTTTGGTTGGCTTCTACAGTGTATTTTTTAAAATTTGAATTTGTTATCAACATTTACAAATTGGGAAATTTCACACAAAAATCAAAATGTCTAGCTTCTCTTGAGAAATCCAAAGGTCTGGCAACCCTGGGCCCACATTCTCGCTTGGCAATATTCAGCTAATGCTAAATTGCCCCTTGAGGTGGGGTGAGTGCATTTCAGTCCACACTGTCGGTGCCCCTGGCAGGTGCTGCTGTGCCATGGAATCTTGTAATTTTAGGGCCCGATGGCCTGACTTCCACCTCCAAGGCCTGTAGTCCTTTGCATGAGGGCTTTTACTATTCTTCTGGAGCCCTCGGCACATAGCATGGCATGCTAGAGGGGCCAGAGAATTAAATTAAAGCACTAGTGCATATTAAAGCACCACAGAAACCCCAAACCAACAACGGGAGGTGAAGTATGACAACTTCAGGTACCCTTACTCAGATGGGCAGCTGAAGGGCCCCTTTGACTCTCGTCCCAGAATTAGAGTTCCAGTTGCCCACAGCGGTTTAACTTACTCAAAAAGGGCACTTTATTTACCCAAATCACCTTCCAGACGAACTACAGTAGAACCTCCATAGCTGACCACCTCCATACGGTGACTTTATTTTCACAGACCGGGCATGCACTACATGCACATATCCGTATCATAGGCTTGGTTCCTGTGACCACCTCTGCATGTTGACCAGTTTGTTGTAGTTCCTTAGGCAGTCAACTTACAGAGACTACACTTGCCTTCAAATCCTTGTCTCAGATTCTGCTTCTCCGGGAGCCTAAGTCACTGGTCCTTTGGTTTTCCACATGATATCAGCATTTATTTTTATCCTGCGCTGTTATTTTTCTCCTGGTAGAGAAATGTTTATCTGGGTTTTTATTTTTGTTTTTGTTTTTTGGGGGGGTGTTTCTACCTGATGTCGAACCATATTTATATCTAATATTCATTAAAAATGAATAGAAAATTTGAAGATAGACCCAAAGGACAATGTGTTTCAGGAAAAAAAATAGGTAAGAATGTATATCTTTGTGGTAGTAAAGAATATTCCTACGTATGTACACCCACATAGTGGTCTGCTTAGTGCCTTGGTGTTATCTGACGGACCTGCAGCCATTTGTGTTTGTAATCCTTGGCGTACAGAACTGGTAACTTGTTGAAACTCAGGAGTCATTAACCCGTTTTGAATGAGGTTGAGATTAGTGAGTTGGCCATCTGGCAGCATACTGAGAGAAAAAGCAGGAAGACATAAAAGTTTCAATTGGAGGAAGGACCAAAGGAAACCTTGGCACTTGGGCTGGCATGAGGTAGAGGATCTGAAGAGGGTGGGGGTGGGAACCAGACCTTGTCATGATCTTGATAAAGTCCTTTCCCCCACAGCTTCTGCAGGGCTTTCAGTCCACACACTTCATCAGAGCTTGGCTCTCCTTATATTGACACACCTGTGGGCGTGTCTCTCCTGACTACACGGGAATACCTGGAGGGTAGAAGTCATACCTCATTCTACCCTTTAACCTTAATGGCTGGCAGAGAGCTGGCCATATATTGGATACCTAATAAAGATAATGTCTTGAATTTCTGTGGGACTTGAGCAGATCAGAATTGCTGATGTAAGCCAGGGGGCGCTGTAGTGCAATATTCATTTCTTAATTGGAAAGCGCTAAAATGTTTATTTGTATGTTGCAGTAAAGGGTGTACTAGCTGGCCTCCTGACAGTTAGGGCCAATAGCATGGCTTCTTTGAAAAACTAGCTATCTCATAAGAAAGTGGGCTCTGGAGTCAGCCTGCCTAGGTTCTAATCCCAGCTTCCCCACTTACTAGCTGTGTGACTTTAGACAAGTCACTTAACCTCTCTGGGCCTCCATAAAAAAAGTGAGAATATAATGAGTTAATGCAGGTAAAGTGCTTTGCTCTGTGCCTGCACAGAGAAAGTGCTTAAAACATGTTAGCTATTGTTGCTCTTGTGGCAAATAATAGGATTTTGACAAAAACAGAGCCAAGATTAAAAAAAAAAGTATCTAGAAGGATATGGGCCTAAATATTAACAGTGATTATATACAGATCTAGTGATAATTTCCTTCTTCTTTTTTTTTTTTTTTTGAGACAAGAGTCTTACTTTGTCACTGTTGGTAGAGTGTGCTGGCCTCATAGTTCACAGCAACCTCAAACTCTTGGGCTCAAGGTTGTCTCAGCCTCCTGAGTAGCTGGGACTATAGGTGCCCACCACAATGCTGGGCTGTTTTTAGGGACGGGGTCTCACTCTTGCTCAGGCTGATTTCTAACTCCTGAGCTCAAGCAATCCACCTGCCTCAGCCTTCTAGAGTGCTAGGATTACATTATGCCTGGCCTTAGTGATAATTTCTTATTTCCCCTTTTCAACTTAATTAAAATTTGTGGTTATTTTTGACAATAAAGTTATGTTACCTTTATAATTTTAAAAGCTGTAAGAGTAATAAAGAAGAAGGAAAAGAAAGCTGGACTACAGTGGGCTTTGTGAGTCACTCCCTGCTAGCCCTGAGAAGAAATTGTAGAGTCCAGGATTCTCTGAAAGCATCATACAGACTGGCTTTGCCTGTGTGCCCCAGATCCCTAAGTCAAGAGTGTTCCCTTCAACATAACAAAAGAGGAAAGCCCTAAACCAAGTTTTCTACATTCTTGGTGGTCTGTGGAGTCCCCAAAATTCACAATGCAAGACCTCTTGGCATCCACGTTCTGCACAAGGCAAGCCCACCAGTTCTGTCCAACACCTTCCCCGTGGCCAGGCACACAGCCCCAGCATGAGAAAAGCTATCACAGCCTTTTCTGCTAGCAGGTAGGGGTGTGCATTCATGCGTGCATTCAGTGTCTATCTAATGAGCCTTTTATGGGCCAGGCCTGATCAAGGACTGTGAGGACTGCACGGGCTAGTGCTGAGCAATCTGCCCCAGGGGTCATGCAAGGGTAGTCTCCTGTTTGCCTCTGGATCCAGGCCTCGCCCTTCTTCACCCCACTACATGCACAGGAGGCTGGCCAGGGACCGGGTTAATGTGCCCGCTTGCCTCTCCCTTCCTGTGGGTTGGATCAGAGGTGACCCTGTCAGGAAAGTGAGGGAGGAAAGGCAGGGGCTGGGGTATTATCATGTCCCCTCCTCTGCTGGACCTGGTCCTCCACCAGAGGTTACTAAAGGTCTCACATGGCTTCCCTACAGGACCCTTCCTCCCCTTCCTAGTGTCCATTCTCACCTGTCCCTCCTGGGCTAGAATGTGGCTTCTGTTGGGAGCTGGGGGGCAGAGTGGGCTTCACCTCCCCTTACGTTTCCCCACACCCAGCCCCTTTGTAAATAAGCTCTCCCAGAGTCATCCTCACTGGGGTGGGCATCTGTCTCCTGTTGGGACACTGCTTGACAGATACTACTAACCCCCATTCCACAGTCAAGGAAACTGAGGATCAAAGAGGCATACTTGGCTGAGCACGGTGGCTCACACCTGTAATTCTAACACTCAGGAGGGACAAGGTGGGTGGATCGCCTGACCTCAGGAGTTTGAGACCAGCTTGAGCAAGAGAGAGACCCCATCTCTATTAAAAATAGAAAAACTAGGCTCAGCACCTGTAGCTCAAGTGGCTAAGGTGCCAGCCACATACACCAGAGCTGGTGGGTTCAAATCCAGCCTGGGGCCTGCCAAACAACGACAACGACAATAAAAAAAATAGCAGGGCGTTGTGACAGGCCCCTGTAATCCCAGCTACTTGGAAGGAATCTCTTAAGCCCAAGAGCTGGAGGTTGCTGTGAGCTGTGATCTCTACCCAGGGTGGCAGCTTGAGGCTCTGTCTCAAAAAATAAAATAAAATGAAATGAAATGAAATGAAATAAAATAAAAATAGAAAAACTAGCCAGGCATGATGATGCATGCTAGTAGTCCCAGCTACTTGGGAGACTGCTGAAGCCCAAGGGTTTAAGGTTGCTGTGAGCTATGATGACACCATGGCACTCTACCCAGGGCAACAGAGTAAGACTTTGTCTTTTTTGAGACTTTGTCTCAAAAAAAAAAAAAAAGAGGCATACTCACCCGAAGAAGCTCCGAGGGAGAAGAGAAGCCAGGCACTGCGGCGACTAAGTGTCTAAGCCCTGGAGTGGGATCTGTGACTTCTCCAGATGCCTTTTCTCCCTCTAGCTTGGGAGGGGCTGCAGGAAGAATGAAGACTTGGCAGGGAGCAAGGCTCGCTCTCTCAGGGGACTCACCACCTGGCCTTTTCTCACCTTCAGAGTACAACCAAGTTCAGGGCCAACTTGAGGAGCATTCCGAGGACCACAGGTCACAGCACTCAGCTATCTGCTTTGGGTCTGGGCAACTGCAGCCAGCCTTATTTGGAAACTTTTCTTCAGGGACCTTGGGGGACTGAGCGGGGCCAAGTACTCTCATTCCTGCAAATCCTTCTCCCCACTTCTCAAGTTCTCTCTCCAGGTCCTGCCCACTATTCAGGAATGCAATCTGAAAAAGCCATTCAAACTCAGACTCACTGCATTCACCTCCCACACACAAGTGGATGTACACACACACACACACACACACACACACAAAGCCCCCTCACACAATCCACCACTACATTTTAAACAAGATCCTACAGCAAATGCTTAAACTCAAAGCATAGTGGGATTTCAGGCACTGGGTAAGGAAGTGATCTGATGGCCTTTGTCCAATCATACTATAAACATGAGTGAACAACCACCCGCCCACTCCAAACCGGGATGACTCTATGAGTGAAAGGAGGCACTATGAAAAATGAAGTTCAGATAGCTGGAGCAAACATCTGTGTCCCAGGCACACTGTGACACAGGGTCATCCTGCCTACTGTGTATGGAAGACAACTTTTCCTTCAACCTAGACATTAGACAAAAGAACCACATGTTCCAGAGCAGGGCTCTGGCCTTTCCTGTGCCATGCACCCCACTGGTGTCAGGGAAGTAATGGAGCCCTTTCAGAATAATGGTTTTAAACGCACAAAATAAAATTCATAGGATTACAGAGATCTAGCTATATGCCTGTCAAAATGTTAAGCAAATTTATAATAAAGTAATGCTAATGCTTCTTTATTAATACATTAAATAACAAGATCTAGCAATGAGTCTAATTACTACTATAATTCTTCAATAGAGATGACATAAAAGGTCATTTTCAGGTATCTGTGAGTGTGACATGCAAAATATTTCTAATTTTGATGGGTGACAGAGTTAAAGTCACAATTAATACTATTGAGGGGGGTTGATGTCCACATTTTGAACAGAAAGAAATGCTCACTTTCAGTTAAAGGTTAGCAAATATTAAAAATATAAATAAATCTTTTCCCATCCCAGGTTCTAGTCCTGAAGTTAAAACCCCTTTCCTAAAGGGATCCACTAAGGGGCCATGAGTGTATCCAGATTTACAAAGAGGTGCCCAAGTTGGCCCAGCCACCCTCACTTCCTTCCCTCCCTCAATCCTGTATCAACAGACATTTGGACCCAGCAGAGTGGGGACTTCTGGCAAGAGGGAAGTTGTCAGAAGTGGCAACTATCATCTCCTTCCTCAAGTTGAGGAAGGAATGCTCCAGAAGTGCAGTTTGTGGAATGTGGGGTTATTTTTAAGTAGAGCCAGGCATCTCGTTTCCTGGGTGGACTCCCATTAACAATAGGATTTTCAGATCTATTCTAGCAGGCGCAGAGGAAGAATGGATACAGGGAGGCCGAGAAAGGGTACTGTCAGCCTGTGCCATGCCCCCAGGATGTTGTTAAGGGATAAGAAAAGGAGACAGACCCTGTGGAGGAAAATAACCCAATTCTGATCTTTAGACTTACCAAGGCGTAAAGTGAGGCTGGCATTAGAGCCACATCTCGGACAACCCCCAAGTGCATTTATGGACATAGAAACTCATGGGGAGACTTCTTCCTTCATATTCTCTGAGAATATCAATACTCTTCCTCTTAACAGACTGATTACCAGAGACAGAAACACATCAGAATTGGCTGGCTAGACGTCCCTCTCTCTGTAAGGACCCAATTATCCTTCTGGTAGAGACACCAGCTGCAGCCACACCCCAGGGCCTTTAAAAGAAGACAAAGAAATCAAGGAGTGTGCCCCCCAAAGGACCGCCTCAAACTCAGGGAGCCGTGTATGTGTGACCAGCAGCAGCAGACATCTGGTTCTCCAAGTCACATCTCTGCCGCCCACTTGGTTTCAGCAAAACTCTGATGGAGAGTTCTGCAGATCTTTTATGAAGTCTCACCTCGAGCTCATGCAGAAGTTTCCTCCAAAGCCAGGAAAGGTCACTTGGTGGTACAGGCACAGGCACATGTGCAGGGAAGTTAGTTTTCCCAGGATAACCCTTCAAAATTGGAGGCTGGGGTTGGGAGTCAGTGGAGAAGTGTTTCAGGCTCTCCTCCCATCAGTGGGCCAATGCAAAGGCACATTCTGCATTTACAGGTCCCTGCAAGTGCCCCAGTGGGTAACCAGCAAAACAAAGTACCTTTGGTGGCTTTTCTCTCTTCCTTCTCTCCCTCCCCCTCACTCCTGCTTCCTAGATCACCTCCCAGATAAACTGTGACACCCAAGCCTCCTCTAGGAGCCAGCTTTTGGAGGAACCCCAATTAAGCCTGTGGTTGTCTACATAGTGGAATAATTCAGGCTTCCTTAAAGGGTCCCTGGTACCCACAGCTCCCTGGAAAGAAGCTAGAAGCCCTTGAAAGGAAGTTGGGGAGTCGAGATGGAGAAGAATCACAGAAGGTGAGTAACATCATTGGGAAATTCTAAAATTCACTCGGTTTACAGAGAGCAGAAGCCGGGCTGAGGAATCACTGGAACAGCACACACTGAAAAATGTGTCTGTGACAGTTGAGAATCTGTCAACTGACAAGAGAGGGCTTTGTGAAGAAAAGGAACCTGAGCAGGGTGTCAAGTGGACAGATTGGCCCAATTAAGGGCAGGGAGGCTGGGGAGGCACAGTGAGTTACGCCACCCTGGCGTGGCCTGTGGGGGGTCCAGAGGGGCCATTTCCAGCAGGGTCAAGACAGTGAGTCCCCGAGGACAAAGAGAAGAGGAAAGGACCTTGCAGGAGCTGTCTATCCCGCTGGCTGCTCCTGAGGGGGCTTTGCTTCCGGGAGGAGGGGATGAACTCAGCATTTCCTAACGTGCAGTCTGTGGGACGCTGATTCTGTAAGACTGTCTGGACAAAAGGGGATTTTTGGTGGGCATCCCCCTCTCAGAGAATCATTCATTCAAGAAAGTGCTTCTTGAGCTCCTAATCAGTTTCAGGTGTAGGGCCGGTCAGCAGGGTTATAACAGTGGACCAGACAGACGGATGACGTGCCTGCCCCAGGAACCTTGCAGTGGGCATTGCCTGTTTTGGAAACAAGCATTAAATAAGTAAACATGGAAATCAGAAATTCTCACTGCATGGTGAGCACAATACTGGTCCACACATACTACCTCAGGGAATCCTCACAACTGCTTATGGCGTTAGAAACTGTGTGGTTGTTATTTTGGAGACAAGGACACAGGGGCACAGAAGAGTTAGGTCGACTGGCCAAAGACAAAACAGCAGTAAGTAGTGGAGTTGTGAGCCAAACCCAGGCAGGCCAGCTCCCAAGTCTGATTCTGACCTACTACACTTAAAAACCTTCTACATTAAAGGATCTGATAAGTCCTGCAGGCAGGACTGGCTACATAATTTGCAGGACTCAATGCAAAGTGAAAATGCATAGCCCTGACTGGCGGTGAGGAGGTCATTTTCCCAGGGGAACATCCTCTTCCCACAGGTGCTCCAACCCATAGCAGACACAATCCCTAAGGGGTTGCAACTTCATCGGTACCTGAGTCAGAAGTAGGTGAGAAACCCTTGGCAAGCTTCCCGCTAAGTGACTGTGCCATGGTGCTCCCAGCCATAGAAGGGCAGCTGCCTTGCCCTGACCTGAAATGGACACTCTATCCCAGCCTTGTCCTCACCTGCACACAGGTCCCTGCAGGAAGCAGAGGATGACAACCGAGTGGGGCCTCCCCCTGCATTCCTACCCTGAATGCCATGGTCTGGTGTCATAGGTGGTGTGGTCTCAGGGAAGGTGCAGTCAATGGGACCCAGGGTGCCCCGGAGAGAGGGACAGGTCACTGAGAGCCCTCCTAGGGAGATGGGAGAAGAGGGTTGCATGTGAGTTGAGACTCCAGGCCCCGCAACACAGACTTCATTGTTTCCTCAGACTTCATTTGCAGAAGGTACCATTATTGAGGATTTCAAGAAACAACTGCAAAGCATTAGACTCCAAGTGCAGGCACTTCTGAGCACTGAGTCCTATCCAGCTACACTGGGCGCCCACCCATGAAGCTGGTCCTGCCTGCGGGCCAGAAAGGCAAGCAGAGGTTGAGCTTTGGTTAACACAGTTCCTCATGCTCACTTCAGCACAGAACCCCTTTTGGGATTAACAGTTAACCGTACGATCATTCCATAGCTCACCCTTTTAGAAATGCTGCCTCTTCTCCTCCAAAATTTTTCATGGCCCCATGAATCAGGAAAATCCAGGGCTATCATCACTTTTTCCAAAGAGAGAAACTGAGGCAAAGACAGCAAAGTGTTTTACTTGAAATACAGTGGTCGTTAAGAGGCACAAAGACCTCTCTCTCAAACCCAGGCATCCGATGTGCTTTCTCCACCTGACACCTTTCCAAACCTCCAAGATGCTTTTACACATTCCTTGTTTGTCACTCAGGAGAGGGTTATAATGCTGGCAAATTGCCAGCCTGCAGCCAGTATTTATTAGGAAATCTCCAGACACGCCAGGAAATTACAGACCAGCAAATTAGTTTAGTCATTTCACTAGTTTATTTAAGGAGCTCTTTGCAAGCTCTGCAAAAAGCTCTTTCAAGCACAAGTTGTAGGAAGGGGTGATTTTTTGGTGCCTCGTTGATGCCCTGTTATCCTAAGCATCCAAAGGCCTCCTTGGGGAAGAAAAGTCCTACCAGAGGCTCCTTATTAGAAGGATTTGCTCTGAAAATTTGGATTCAGTCAAAAGGCCACACTCAAGAATCCAGAGGCCACAGGTTCATCACTTAATAACATCACCACCCCCTTTTAAGTGTGGCAGCCAACCTCCAAGATGGCCCCCAGTGACCTCTGGACCTCCCAGGATCATGCCCTAGTGCAGCCTTCTTCCACACTGAAGAGGGCCCATCCACATAACCAGTAGATTATTGTATTATAGAAATGACAGAGTGTGACTCCTACAGTTAGGTCACAAAGAGTATGGTAACCTCCACCTTCCTCTCTCTTCAATCACTTGCTCTGGGGGAAGCCAGCAGCCATGTTGTGAGGATACTCAAGCAGCCCTGTAGAGCGGTTCCCATGTCAAGGATCTAAAGTCTTCTTCTAACAGCCACATATGTGTTCCAACTTAGCTGTGAATCTTCCAGCCCCAGTCGAGCCTTCGGATGACTGCAGTCCAGGCCAACATCTTAACTTCACCTCATGAAAGCCAGAACCACCTAGCTAAGCTTTCCTGAATTCCTGCCCCTCCAAAGCTTTGATATACTAGATTTGTGCTGTTATAAGCCACTATGTTTAGTGCTAATTTGCTACACAGCAATAGGTAACTAGTATACTTTATTAAAAAGTGGGAAATCCATTAGGAGAGGGCTGGTCTTCCGGAATTAGATCTAAATGCCATCACATCCTTCAGGTCATTCTCTAGTGGCTGCTACTGTCACTTTGAGAGAGACATAGGGGACATGAGAGCCACAGATGTTGGGAGGAGATGGGGAGGCAGAGAAGGAAAACTGGAATCACTGCCTGAGACTTTCAAACAGGATCTCGGTGCTGGCTCAGGGCCCTTTGAGGGGCAACATGGGACCACGCCCCAGGGGTGAGAAGCAGCCTGTCCCCTATCAGTGCATTCCACAGCTATGAGTTGTTACCAAAACAATGACAATAGTGATGACTGAGCTCCCTGCCTGCTCAGCACTTCACGTTGACTTTCTGGGCTTTACCTCAATTAACCTGATGACTTGAAGCATTAGTCAGAACACATCCATTGTGAGTGACAACCCAAATCAAAGTGGCTTAAGCCAAAAAGGATGTTTATGAACTCATTAATTAAGAAATTCGATGGGTGTTCTGGCTTCAGAACTTCAGAACTTTGGATCCAGAGTCTCAACCAAGGTAACAAGGTTTTACTCTCACACATGCGCCCTGTTTCCCCTCTCTGCCATCCCTACTTATCTCCCAGTTTTTTCTCTTTTCCCAGAAAATTGGACATAAGTCTACATATATACACACACTTACAGCCCATATTCTAAAAGCAAGAGACCCTCTCTTCCAGTGGCTCATATCATGTCTCATGGAGGGATGCTGATGGACCCTGCTTGGGCCACTCCCTTAAACCAATTACTGTGAACAGGGTGCAGGGGCACAGTGACTGTCTGAGCAGTGACCCCCACGCCACTCCCCTCACACTCCCTTCATCCGGGGGTGGGAGGTGCGCAGTGATTGTTAGTGCCACCATGGCCACATGGAATGGTCACTTCCTAATTGATAAAGGGATGCTCAGCAGAGCATATTCATTACTATTAATAACTCATATTCACAAAAATAATGCATATTCATTACTATTAATGCTCCCATTTTACAGATAAGGAAACTGAGGTTAGAGAAGATGGAAACTTTGCTATATCCAGTTGCAAAGCTCTTTTCGGTACTTGATGATAAGCTTCTGACCCACACAAGAAATCCACATGGAGAATTAGCTCCTTTTCCATAAGCCAGAACAGTAACCTGACCCCAACACAGACCCTGGGATGAATAGCCTATCCACCCAAACTACTCTTTCCCAGCACACTCAGGTCACTGAAGGCTGACCCAAAGATCCTCCCATTCTGACCCTGACTGCACCAAGAGCCAGGCAGCTGGTGCAAATGCTGAAGATTATCCCCAACTGTACCCCCGGGGAAATCCTTTCATGGACTTGCCTTGTGTTTGAAAGGGCCCTGAACACCTGGCCCTGCCCACCTCTCTGGCTTCGCCTCCTCCTTTCTTCATCTCTCCTTACCCTGTCCTTCCTGCATCCCATGAAAGTCCCTTGTTTTCTCTCGTCCCAGGGCGTTTTGCACATTCTGTTCCCTCTGCTTGGAATGTTCGCTCTTCTTCTCTTTACCTAGAGAATTCATCCTTCATACCCGCTCCTTCAAGGAAGCCTCCGTGCCTTCATAGTCAGGGTTAGTGTCTCTGTTTAGACCATCAAGGAAACTCCAAGCATTCATTGAAGTTGTGAGAATACATTTATGTATAATGTTCTGGTGAAAATCTGTCTCTTCCACTGTCAGCTCATTGGAAGGGATCATGTTTCTATTCACCATTCCTAGCACTTAGTCAAGACCTGGCCCAGAATAGACCCTTGAAAACAATTATTGAATAAATGAAATGAAGAGAGAAAGGGAGAGTAGGAAGGAAAGAAGGAGGGAGGGAGGGACTTTTTGTGTCTCAGATTGAAGCTCCGTGGAGTAAACCACAAATATTTCAGAGACGTTGATTAAACTCTTAAACTAGGATGAACATGTAGAAAATAAAACTGTTACAAGCATTAGAGGATTTACTGGCTGAGCCTAGCTGCTTTTCAGTATTATTTCCTAATTTTAATTTTTCTGAAACCACAGGATGGAAGTCTTGTGGAGAGATGGGATGTGGAAGAAAAAGAATAAAAGAAAAGAAAGAGAGAAGGAAAGACAGGCAGATGGAGAAATAGAGGGAGGGAGGAGGAGAGCCCACACTGACGCACTCGAGCCTAACCACGCCCGAGAGCTGCCAGGCTACGGCCCACAACCATGACAGGCCATCACATGAGAGCTGGACAGAAAAGGTGATGCAAGCAATCAGAGGCCCCAAATAGGAGGCGTGTTCCACAGCCAAAATCAAGAACAAAGATCACAGCATCTGTGGGGAGGAAGGAGGTGGACAGCACGGAGCATGTCAGGACCTTCCTCTGCCACGATGACCACAGAGTCCCCTTGTCACCTCTGAGGCTTCTGGACTCTGCTTTCCCCTCAGGTTATGTCGACAGTCTGAAGGGATATTGATTGCTAACACAGCGAAATGTGGGCTGGAAGTTGGGAATTTCTGCAGCACAATGAATTCGAGTTCTGAACAAATGAACAAGAGCTTGCATTGTTGGAGCATGTGCCGTGCACGTGGGGTGTAGGCCACAGGGCCAGGGATCTGGAATCTGGCATTTCCTGTCAGCAAGTCACCAGAGGCAGGCACAGACATCACACACGGATGAAGTCCCTGCAAAATCCCCACCTCCCAACTAGGCTTCTGGGAGTCCAAGGGGAATGCAGTACCCTCCTCGGTTTTACTATAAAGAATTGTAGGGCAGTGCCTGTGGCTCAGTGGCCAGGGCGCTGGCCCCATATACTGAGGGTGGAGGGTTCAAACACAGCCCCAACCAAACTGCAACAACAACAACAACAAAAATAGCCGGGCATTGTGACTGGCAGGCGCCTGTAGTCCCAGCTACTCGGGAGGCTGAGGCAAGGAAATTGCCTAAGCCCAGGAGTTGGAGGCTGCTGTGAGCTGTGTGATGCCACGGCACTCTACCGGGGGCAATAAAGTGAGACTCTCTCTCTATAAAAAAAAAAAAAAAGAAAGAATTGTAAGTGTGTGCATGGCCTCTGGAGGTGGGGGAACCTCAAGCCAGCAACGGTGCATCTCAGATACTATTTCTTAAGCAAGGAGGAGTTGAAAAACAGGTAGGGATGCAAGAGGAAATAATGGAAGGAATGACTCTGAATAGAAGGGGAGAATTCCTAAAGTAGCAACTCTGTGCGTGATACGTCTGGTGAAATGTCTGAGAGAAAAGCTTCTTCACAATTTTATTGCACCCCTTCTCTCCTTTTTCTATGCTCTCTTTATATTCCTAACCCATTGAATCTACAAAAATAATAAAATAATTGCTTTATGCTGGTAAAAAAAAAAAAAAAAAAAAGAAAAGAAAAAGAAAAGAAAAGCTTCTTCACCAACTCCTCTCCTGTGCTTCAGAATTTGTTCCTGTTGGGACCGCTTAGTCAATGCTAGAAGTCACATGGCCCTTTCTGACAAAAATGGGAAATTTATTGGCTTATATAGCTGAAAGTTCAGGGATTAATTGCCTTCAGGTATGGCTGGATCCAGGAGCTCAAGAAGTGTCTTCAAGAGTGCTTTTCTCTGTCTCCTACCTGATGGCAGGATATCTCCACTCCTGCCTAAACAATGCTTCTTTTTCCAAATAGTTCCTCCCAAATCTCAGGCCTGAGTTTTATTGCTCATGCTTATGACATGAGCCACTCCTGGAACTGGGAATAAGGGGACATTCCCACCCAGACCAGGGTTCTGTTAGCCAAATGCCAATGAATGCTGGTTATGCAGACAAAAACAACACACGTGACCACGGAAGCTGTATTGACAGTCACAAGATGACAGCACCTCTCCCCCACAATTTTAAACACAGATTGCTGGTTGCTAAGGAGGGATACTAAGGTCAACCCACACATTGGTTCTTTTCTGAGACAAAGAGGGCTGAGTGGAAAAGATCCCTCCTGGCTGGTCTACTTTAGGAGTTTTTTTGGGCAAAGACATTGCTAGAATGCTTTTCACTCATCCATCGCTGGCTTTCTCACCTCCTTTTTATCCCTCAACTCTGCTACCTGACTAATCTTCCCATAGCTCATAGGGGGAATAGTCCTTATGAGACTTGTTGCCAATGACATCTCTTTCTGATGAACAAGTTTCTTACTTTTCTTCCTGGATCTTTCAGGAAATCCTTCTTTTATGAGACAGAGTCTCAAGCTGTCACCCTGGGTAGACTGCTATGGTGTCACAGCTCACAGCAACCTCAAACACTCAGGCTTAAGAGATTCTCTTGCCTCAGCCTCCCAAGAAGCTGGGACTATAGACACCTGACACAATGCCCAGCTATTTTTTTGGTTGCAGTTGTCATTGTTGTTTAGCTGGTCCAGGGCAGGTTCAAACGTGCCAGCCTTGGTGTATGTGGCCGGCACCCTACCCACTGAGCTATGGGTGCCACCCAGGAGATCCCTCTTGAAACCTGCATTCCCATGGCTCTGCCTACATTCTGCATATCCTCCTGGGAGCACATCAGCTCTTGTGGCTTCAGTTTCCACCTCTATTGTTTCCAAATCCAGGTTTATAACCCAAACCCTTCTGCTGAGTTTTGGCTTCACAAATCTAAGCATCTAACTGAACCTCCCCTCAGTCCCACTGGCATCTCTAATTCAGCATGTTCAACACATTGAACTTCTCGGTACCATTCCCAAGCTTACTCCTGCTCTAGCATCCCCTGGCTGAGCATGTAGCACCACCATCCACTCACCTACCAGAACCAGAGAGTGAGGCCTGGCCCAGCCCCACCATCGGCCAATGTTCAGCCAATCACTAGATTCTCCCAGGACGTGACATATCCACCCACTCCTCCACCCACCCCACCACCCTCTCCTGTGACTCTGCCTCCCCTCGCCTAACGCTAAATCTGTACCAACAATGTCCCCACTTCCTCCTATGCCCCACAATGTCCTAACCATCTTGTCCTCTGACCCGCAGTTAGAGCCTTCAGGCACAAACCTCATTGTGCCACTTCCTCAGTGAGGCTTCCCAGGGACAAGGAAGGCCTCATTATAACCCAGGCTCTCCTTGCCCCACCAGCCCACTTTCCTTTTGCCACTCAGCTCTCAAACTCTACATTGTGTCTGCCACACGGAACTCGGTGCCTCCCACCTTTGCAAAGGCTGATCCTTCTGCCTGGGGCGCCCTTCCTCCTGCCCATCCACTCGGCTTCCTTTCCTCATCCTCCAGGATGATGACACTGACCACCCAAAGACAAAGCTAAGTACCTCTCCCAATCAAGCAGTCACCCAGTTCTCTAGGGAAGATGGTGGTGGTGTTCAGGTTCTTGATGACTAGGACAGTTTCCAAGAGGAGAATGGAAATCTATGAATGTATTTTTAGCCAATGAAGACTTTCTTTTTGATATTCACATTCCAAACAAAAATGTATTAACTTCTTACAGTGAGTCAGCTGTAGCAGTTCTGAACACTTAGGTACAGCAGCCAGTAAGACAGATACATGCCCATTAAGAGGTCATAAGCTAGTAGGAAAGACAGATACTAAGTAAATAATTTGGCAATTTTTTTTAAGGGTAGTCAAGTGAACCAGTGAGAGGAGAGAAGGAACAAAGGAATCTGTAGCTGGTTCTGATCAATTAGTTGTAAACATCACTACACTCGGATCAGCCTTTTTTCTTTTGTAGAGATAGAGGCTCACTATGTTACTCAGGTTGGTCTCCAACTTCTGGCCTCAAGTGATCCTCCTGCCTTGGCTTCCCAAAGTGCAGGTATTACAGGCATCAGCCACCTCACCCAGCTATTGGCAAAATGTAATGTGTCCTACTTCTGTCTTGCAGCACATTGTATTTTCCAAAGATGGCTACACCAGTGTGTATGTCACTCGATATGCTCTCTTCCACGTGATTGACACCCCTCCATTGAAGATGTAGTCTTTACTCTCTCCTTCAAATGGGACGGACTGGGCTTTGTAACTGCTATGATCCACAGAATGTTGTAGAAGTGACTTTGAGTAACTTTTTTTTTTTAGACAGAGTCTCAAGCTATTGCCCTCGGTAGAGTGCCATGGCATCACAGCTCACAGCAACCTCCAACTCTTGGGCTCAAGCGATTCTCTTGCCTCAGCCTCCCAAGAAGCTGGGACTACAGGCACCCCCAAAATGCCCGGCTATTTTTTTATTTTAGCAGGCCCGGGCTGGGTTCAAATCCACCAGCCCTAGCAGCCCTGGGGCATGTAACCAGCACCCTACCCACTGAGCTATGAGCACTACCCGACATTGTGTAACTTTTAAGTCCATAAAAGTTTCCACAAATTTTTCTTTCCCTTTCTCTCTTCCCCTTTGGAAGGGGAGAGTCATACTGTCAGGAAGCCCCAGACCACATGGAGAGGCCACATATAGATCTTCTAGCCAACAACTCCAGCTAAGGTCTCGGCCAACAGACAGCATCTACTCCTGTGAGTGAGCAGATCTTCAGAAGACCCTTCATCAAGCCTTCGACCCTCCCAGCTGAGTCCCCAGACACCATGAAGCACAGAGAATCCATCTCCTTTGCACCCTGTCAAATTACTATCTCAGAATCCAAGAGGAAAATCCATGAGTGGTTGTTTTATGCCACTAGATTTTGGAGCAATTAGTTCTGCAGCCAAGGCAACTATTTTACCCCACTAAGCCTCTTTGCAGAAAAGAATACTGAACTTGAAATAAAGTGGATGGAATGCATTCCCATTCCTGTCCCCCTCCTAGCTGTTGACATTCACTGTGTGAACTTGGGTATGTCATTTCCCGTCTCTGGGTTCTTAGTCTTCCCATGTACCAAGCATGGGGATGGGGCTGGATGATTTCTAAAACCCCGGAAGGCTTGAAAATTCTAACAACAGACTCTTTGTGGAATGACCCTATTAAAACCACGTCGATTGATATGGCACAAGGTGAACTTTTTAATTGAAATTTTTGATTTTTTGTTTTATCTTTCTAGGAGGTGAACTCAACGAAAGCCATCAGAGAAGCAAAAGGACTCCTCTAATGCATAATTCATGAAAGGAGAGTGGGTTTGACCTAGCAGGTCATTGGGAATAAAAATGCCATAAAAATAAAATATATTCTCTCTCCCCTTCTGCCTCCCCCATCCCTTACACTAATGGATGAGAAAGAGTGAATTAAACTGGAGTTCAGGTCAAAGGTTTAGTTGATTTATTCCAGAATGGTCATTTCCTCTAGCTGCTGGGTAACAATAGACAGTGCAGATGTTCAGGGTTTTGTCCCCACCCTGGGGTCCCCTGTCCTGAGTGATCAGGTCTCTTTTCTTTCTCCAGGGAGATGACCTCATCTTCCAATGGCCTGCCCAATTAGGAAGCATGCGAGCCTGGCAGAAGACACCTTGTCCGCTTCAAAAGCTTTGGGGAAATTCCCCAAGGGCCCAACCTGTTTCACAGAGGCAAAGGGAAAAAAGAGTTGACAGCCTGTAATTAGTATAATAACCTGTTCAGATTCACCTGCCTGTGATTTCCCCAGCTTGTTCATCCATTCATGTATTCATTCACTCAGGCAACAAATATTTACAGAGCAGCTGTGATGTGTAAGCCCTGGTGATACCACAGGTCCCCCAGAAGGAGCTAACGACTTGTGTGCAAGCGATTGATTAAGGAATTGCTCCCAGGGGTGTCTGGCAGGGAGTGGGGGGGAGCAGGCCAGGGAAGGGAAGTTACTAAGTGAAGCTTGATTTCAAGCAAAGTCCAGGCCTCAGCCTGATCCTGCAGGAGCTCTGGAGTGTAAAGTGTGCCTCAGAGTCTGTCCCAATTTAAAGCAAAGGAGCTGGCTTTCAGACTTCTACACCAGACAGCAATTAGTAAGGGCTGCCCTGTTGGAAATGCACAACCTACACAATTCTGATGGTGCACATGCTGGCCAAGTGGCTCCGGTAGCCTGTGGACAGTCCTTCACAAAAAGCCACAGGTGCAGGCTAGTGTAACAGAAGTGAAACAACCCAGAAGCCAGGGGCAGACGTTGTTCTACTCTGCCATCTTTGCTCTATTTACAATATCTCGCCTTATGGTTGCAAAGATGGCTACAGCTGCTCCAAACACACCATCCTCTTACAAAAATCTCTAAGGGCAAAAGCAACTGGCAGGGAGATAGCCCCATCCCTAAAGATCTGACTTGTCAGAGAGAAAATTTCTCCAGAGGCCTCCAGGGTACTTTGCATCATACTTTATTTGGCAGAAGAGCCCATGCACACTTTGAAGCCAATCACCATCAAAAGGGAACAGGATGACCGTGAGCGACTTCTGGGATTGAGGACTGAGAATCTTGCCCACCCACCTGATGCTTGATGGGTTCTTGCTAGGGAGGAAGTAGGGAGGGATGGCTTTTGGGTGAGCAATGATCCACGTGTGCCACACTGACCAATCAGAGCACCATGCTACCTGAGCTACGGTGATTGGTTCAGGGATGGGCACATTATGGAAGCCAAGCCAATCAGAGTTAAGCTGAGAATTTTGCTGTAGTCACCAGGAAGAAGAGCTTACTCCTTCCTGAAAGCATCTGAGGCAAGAGCTACCTACCATCTGGACACCATGAAGACCCTGAGAGTAAAGCCAACACCAAGAGGAAAGTGAAGTGGCTGCAAGAGAGGGAGAGAGATCAAATTTATTATTAGTTTTTTGTACCCTTTGTTACAAATTTGGATGACTAATTTAGAATCCCTGAATCCAGCATCTCCAGAGACCAACTCTAAGCTTGGGCAGAAAAAAAGTCCCTTTTGCTTAATTAAGCTTGGGTTGGGTCTTTCTTTCCTTGCAACCAAAGGATTCCTAAGGGATACAAGTGCTGAACAAGGGAAACCCAGCCTCCATCCTTATGCATTTCACAGTTAAATTTGAGAAGCAGGTCCTGGACAAAGTATCACAAGTATAATCTGGACTACAAAGGCCAAGTGTAGGGACTCATAGACCACATCAACAAAGGGGCCAGCCTGGTCTCGGGGTCTGAGAAGTCTCCAGTGAAACATGGTCCAGGCTGAGCTTGAAGGGGAAAAGGCTGCTTCCCGGCGTCAGACTCTGACATTCCGCATGGCTTTACAGTCGGGGACAGGCACTCCCTCTGAGAGCCCCCACTGTTTCCTGAGGACTGTGCGACCACCCTGCAGGTCTCAGTGCCTCAGTGCTCTCTGACATACCCCTCGCTCTTTCATCCATTCTTCCAACACTCTAATTTGTTCAAAAGCTGCCAAGAATGATTAGATTCCCCCCCCCCCCTTGTAAAACCCTTTAGTTCTGGAGAAAAACTGTGATTTCTTTCATGTATGGGAGTGTTTTCTTTTCTTCTTAATTTCTTCACTCCCTGTATAAACCGGAGCGGTCAGATCAGGTCTTGCGATAGGGGAGAGGCAGAAAGCCCTCCCAGCCAGGGGCAGTGGCCCATGCAGCTGAGCGGCACTGCCAGGGGAGTTGTCCAGGAAGTTGTCCAGGGAGTTGTCCAGGAAGCATGGACCTCACACCTCCCCAGAGGGAAAAACCACTGTCCACTCTGTTCTAACCTTGCCCAGGGGTGTCTGTTCTCTGCTTCCTTCACTGACTCAAAAGGGAGAAGAACTCTAGGTCCAGATGCCAAAGTGCCACTCTCTTCCTAATACGTAGTCTCAGGCAAGTCCTAAATGCCCCAGTGCCACTCTCTTCCTAATACGTACTCTCAGGCAAGTCCTAAATGCCCCAGTGCCACTCTCTTCCTAATACGTAGTCTCAGGCAAGTCCTAAGAGCCTCGGTTTCCTCACTGCAAAATGGAAGTAATGCATTTTGAGCCTTACCTGCCTCAGAGGGTTTGGGAGCATGGAAGGCAATGTTGTGGGTGAATTGGCAGTGGACACACTGTACTATCCCGTCATGGTCTATAGTCTCAGACCTTCACGTGACCCATCCTCCAGTCCCAAGCACAGGGACCAAACCTCCCAGTTCTCTTCCCTGTGGTCCCTGACACCCACACCCCCATCTAGTGTCCACCACAACAGCTTCCAGAGCAGGTAGAGAACACATGGCTAATAGGAAGGGTCACTGTTGTGCTTTGCCATCTTGGGTCAAAAGGCTTGTACTCAAGGGCCACCTGCTTCCATGCTGGACACTGACTGATCTGCTCCTTTGAGATCTAACTTCACCTTGATTCCAAAATTGTAAAGTTTCTGTGGGTCCTTGGAGCTTCACTGCTCTAGAAATGACCATCTAGGCTGGATGTGATGGCTCACGCCTGTAATCCTAGTGCTTCGAGAGGCCGAGGCAGGTGGATTCCTTGAGCTCAGGAGTTCAAGAGCAGCCTGAGCAAGAGCAACACCCTGTCTCTACTAAAAATAGAAAAACTAGCTGGTCGTGGTGGTGGGCACCTATAGCTCTAGCTACTTGGGAGGCTGAGGCAGAGGATGGCTTGAACCCAGGAGTTGGAAGTTGCTGTGAGGTATGATTCTGTGGCACTCTCCCCAGGGCAACAGAGTGAGACTGTGGAAAGAAAAGAAAGAAAAGAAAAGAAAAGAATCGCCATCACCTTGTAATGTATATGAGTAATGCCCTTCAAAGCCAACTCCACCGTATGTACCCTGGAATTATGCCACCCAGGGTAGGGCACCTGCGAGGTGACATTTGAACATAGTAACTCTACCAAGATTTGAAATCACCATTTGTGCTGGGGAGTGTCTTATCACATGAGGACGGCCATGTGAAGCAGTACCACATTCGTCCTTATAATTAGAGGTAGACGGCAGGGGCTGGTCTTGCCACCAGGTGGCTGGATGGCCATGAGCAACCATGGCCTCTTCTCTTCTCAAATATCCACAGCTTTCAAACTTTGTTTCCAAGGTTGTTTCGAGTCTCTAGAGAGAGGAAGGGGACTTCCAGGGGCCTCTCAACTCTACACACATAGTTCCCTTCTCCCAATTCCAGATAGAGTAGTCCCACCTCTTATGTTTTAGAAGTGGAATTCTGAATAAGAGTTCAAAAGATGGCTTTCAAAGAAAGAAAGAGAGGGCTTGGCACCCGTAGCTCCGTGGTTAGGATGCCGGCCACGTACACCAAGGCCCAGGCCTGCTAAACAACAATGACAACTGCAACAAAAAAATAGCCGGGTGTTGTGGCAGGTGCGTGTAGTCCCAGCTACTTGGGAGGCTGAGGCAAGAGAATCACTTAAGCCCAAGAGATTGAGATTGCTGTGAGCTGTGATGCAATGGCACTCTACCGAGGGTAACATAATGAGACTTTGTAGAAAGAAAAAGAGAGAGAGAGAGAGACAGAGAGGAAGGGAGGGAAGGAAGGAAGGAGGGAGGAAGGAGAAGGACAATTAGGCTAGTGGGTTGTCAAATCCCATCTACTTTCTACATGTGACAACTTACCTACAGCTGAGAATCACAGATAATGTATTTGCTCTAATGACTTCAAGGAGACATAGTTTTTTCATAGCTGATGTGGAGTAAAGAGATAAAAGGATCAGCTATTTCTTAATTCAAAACAATGCAAGTGTCTCTGAGATAAAAGATTAAAAGTATAGGCACTTCACCGTACAGCACACACACGGACTGCCTGAGGAGCTTGTTAAACATCCAACTCCTGAGACCCCAACCTGTCCGGGCAGTGACGGCCAGTGCAGACTTGGAGCCAAGTACCAGAGCTAGAGTCCCGTCCACCACCCGGCAACTCTGTGACTGGAGCACACTGGTTCGCCTCCCTGTGCTCAGCTTTCTCATCAGTGAAATGGGTATAATTATGCACACATCTTAGGGTTTGTGAGGATTGAGTTAGTGAATATATAGCACTTAGAACAACAGCCAGCACATGGAAAGTGCTCAGGGGATGTGAGAAGTTTCATTTTAACCAGTAGTCCTGGTGATTCCCATGCAGCAGATCCATGGGCCACATTTTAAGGACCTCAACCCCACAGGAACATGGAGCGGCCTTCATAACCTGCCAGTGCCTCCTCCTCCTTTTACAAGAAGTGAGGAGTAAGGCACTTTTATATCTGCCGTCTGTGTGTCTAAAGAGGCAATAGCTATGTCTCTCTCAAGTGGAAATGGCTGGTTATTCCAATTAGACATGGACTATGTGCTAATTAACCCCCCCCCCCAAATCAGAAAGGTCAGAGAGATGGAAAGAAAAATTAAAAACTATAAATAATCCCCAAACCCAGAGAAAACAACTAGTAATGTACTGTTTCTATGCCTACACACAGAGAGAGAAGGAGAGGGAGAAAAAAATTTTTTACCTTAATCATCCTTTTCCCTTTAAAATATGTGATAGCACTAGGAACATCTTTCCATGTCAATAAACATAGCCCTGTGACATTTATTTTAATGCTGCTCACTATTCCAAAGTGTGGACATAATGTAATCTATTTAGCTGAACCCTAATTGTCAGAGGTTTAAATTATTTATTTTCTTGTCAGACTGATAATTAACGATTCCAGAAACATCTGAGTCACATGTTCCCGTGGCACCCTGCACGCTTCCTTTAGTAACAGCGAGCACGTGTACACATTGCTCTATGTCGGCCTCACCTGGAAGGCAGAAAGCCCTGTGCCTGCCTCACCCCACCCCGCCACCCTCTGCATAACGGAACACTTAGAAACCGACAGGGGCTAATGCTCTCAGCCCTCTCTGCAGGCGGCTCTGTGAGTTTAGGCAGCTAATTAACCTCCAGAGGCTTGGGATTTCTCAACTACAAATGGTGATGTCGATAGTGGCATGGCGCCACTCGCTGAGCAAGTCGCCCCGAGCAGCCTATGTTTACGTAACACGGGTGAAGTCTTAGCATGGTGCCTAGCACCTATTATGTCTTAGTTGCTTACCAGGCACTTACCAAGTATTTAGCGAACTCACATGTAGGGTCTTACTTCTTAAATTCATACACTTCTTTGATTCATACTATCAATTTATCCTCCAGGAATGTTGGACCACCCACAAAATATAACCATCTGATTTTTCTGCCCCATTACAAACACAGCAGAGAAATTGGAGCAAATTGGTCCCTCTCTTTGATGAGATGGGGGACCTGGGTCATCATAGCAATTGCTGGAGGCCATTTGTGTACCACTGTTGTGAGTCACATCCCTCTAAGGAAAGAGGGAGACAGTGATGCCCATGGGGCAGAGAAGCATACACCCTCTCTCGCTCTGTGACTGCATGGCGTTAGACTTGCCTGGACATTGGAGTCAGGTCTGCCCAGGTGCATCTCTATCCTGGACCTGCAGACCCTGTGCCTGTGGGCAGATGGGTCTCTCTTGGAGAGGGTAGGGGAAACACCCAGAACCGGCCGGGGTTAGTGATCCCTTCCCAGTGGGGACAGATCGGGTTCTGTGCTGCTGATCCTTTGGGTGCCCCAGCAATGGGGGTCCAGGCTTCCTTCTGGGCCTTTCTCTTGTCCCAGCTGTGACCAGCTGTGTCTGTTTTTTCAGCCACCAATGGCTAATTCCAGGATTACACTTTCTAAATTGATGTAACATAATATTCAGAGTGTAAAAGCGTTAGCCTTGCTTCCAGCCGTGACGCATGGGCCATCTCTCCAGAGGCTGACGACCACATTCAGGTCATGCTGGGACAGGGCCCAAGTGCTCCCTCTCATGAAACACAGCTCCATGAAAAGTGAGGGAAAATCTTTGCTGAGAGGTATAAACTTTATTGCAACATGTTTTCAGCTCCCAAGAAATTGAAAAATCCATCCTGGGTCACGTTCTCTCAATGTGTAGAAAGGATGGGGCGGAGGGACATTTCTTCCAGGTGCTATGACATTTTCTCTTCAAGGTTTCAGTCTCAGAGCACATTTAGGGAAGGGTATTTAGGGGTCACAGAAAGAAAATGAGCTTTTTTTTTTTTTTAGACAGAGCCTCAAGCTGTCACCCTGGGTAGAGTGCTGTGGCATCACAGCTCAGAGCAACCTCCAACTCCAGGACTCAAGCGATTCCCCTGCCTCAGCCTCCCGAGTAGCTGGGACTACAGGCGCCTGCCACAATGCCCAGCTATTTTATGGTTGTAGTTGTCATTTTTGTTTGGTGGACCTGGGCTGAATTCGAACCTGCCAGCTCTGGTATATGTGGCTGGCGCCTTAGCTGCTGAGCTACAGGTGCCGAGCCAAAATGAGCATTTTTTTAAATGGAGCTATTTTTCATTTCTGCAGTAACTTGACACCACAAAATAATTTTGACCCACAGAAGGGCCTTTTTTAGGATTGTTTTAAAATTTCTTTCTTATCTGAATAATAATGACATCTTCCTGAGATTGTTAAAAAAAACATTAGGCACTGAAAGAAATCTAAAAAAAGCAATTATTAACAATTAAAATCATAACAATAATCATAGCTATCATTTACGAAGCATTTAACATATACTAGAATATGACAATGTTCATATTCATTAAATCTCAATATGACCATATCTCAATGACTAAGGACATATTTTGTTTTTGTTTTTATTTAGATACAGGGTCTTGCCCTGTTGCCCAAACTAGAGTGTGGTGGCACAATCATACTTCACTGCAGCCTCAAACTCCTGGGCTCAAGCAATCCTCCCACCTCAGCCTCCTGAGTTACTGGCAGTACAGGCATGCATCGCCACATCCAGCTAATTTTTGTTTTGTTTTGTAGCAACAGGGCCTCTCTGTTGCCCAGGCTGGTCTTGAACTCCTGGCCTCAAGCAGCCTTCCCACTTCAGCCTCCCAAAGTGCTGAGATAATAAGAGTGAGCTACTGCAACCAGCCGTATCTGTTTTGTAGATGAGGAAACCAAGCTTAAAGAGACAAAAACAATTTGATCCAAGTTGGATAACATTTTCCTAACCTCTTTTTAAAATGTACCTCAGAAAAATATACACATTCTAAGTATATAGCTGGATTGATTTCACCAAGTACATCATGTAACCAGCAGCCCAACCAAGAAACAGGATGTCCCTGCCAGCCTCCAGCAGCCCCTATCCTGCCCCACCTCAACTCCCTAATTTCCAGGGTGACTACAGCCCTGAACTACACCATCCACTTGTTTTGCCCCTTTAAAAACCACATCAATGGAATCACATAGTATTTACTCTCTTATTTGTAACGTCCTTCCCGCAGCGTCGTGTCTGTGAGGTTCAGCCATGTTGGTGCGTGTAGTACTAGTTTCTTCATTCTCGTTGCAGCTTCAGAGTCCATAGTTGATGAGCGTGAGGGTTGTTGCTGGTTGGTGGCTCCTGCAAACGGTGTAGCTATGCACATTCTTGGGCATTTCATTTGGAGCACTTAGGAAACATTTAGCATTCCAAAGTGGTTGAACCAGTAAGTGCCCCCATCAGCCACATATGAGAGCTCCAATTGCTTTATTGCACCATTAAGACATGAGATTGGTGGCCAGGAGTGGGGTGGCTCACACCTGCCATCCCAGCACTTTGCGAGGCTGAGGCTGGAGGGTTTCTTGAGGCTATGAAGTCAAGCCCAACCTTATGCAACACATCAAGTCCTTGTCTCTACAAAAAATTCTATAAATTAGCCAGGCATGGTGGCACACATCTGCAATCCCAGTCACCTGTGCAGGAGGCTGAGGCAGGAGGATCACTTGAGCTCAGCAGTTTGAAGTTGTAGTGAGTTATGATCGTGCTATTACATTCTACACTTGATCTTAGCCAAAAGGCCGAGAAGCGATGTGCTATTACATTCTAGCCTGGGACACTGAGTAAGACTCTGTCTCAAAAAGAAAAAATGATGGATTGTCTACTTTTTTGTTTTAGCCATTCTGCAGGTGAATGTTGAATAGCATTTAGGTTGAGGAATGACTGTAAGACCCAAATGTTTCCAGCTTACTACCTAGTCTGGTGCCTGGTACTTGGTGGGTCCTCAGAGATACTTGTTGAATTAATTAATGAATGGCCCCAAAGCTCACAGTGGTTCTTTTACACTATTCTGCTGTTGCACCCACCTCAGTCCCAGACCCTTCCATATCTCAGGCCCCTAGCTCTACAAAACCACTCAGCCAAACTGCCTGATGCAACATATTCCATCTCTAAGACTGAGAATCAGGAAGCCACCCGTGAGCTATAGACTGTGGAACCCAGGCACAGCTTGCAGGGAGGGGGTCCCAGCCTGCTGACCAAATCAAAACTCCACGACTCTCCCTGCATCCAGAAGATCAGCAGCAAATGTTCCCCTCAGAGCAGGTGTCACTGCCCTCACCATTAGGGTAAATCCCTGGAGCAAAAGGAGAGAAGAAAAGCAAGAAGGAGGTGGCAAGAGCAGCCCCATGTGTGTGCGCTAACCCATCCAGCACAGAGGCGGTGGGACGTGACTTAGAGACAGAGATGAGCATCTTAATTCCCACGCCAAATGTGTGGGTTCATCAGGGCCACTTTTTCAGAGAGAATCACATAAACTACCATTCTATTCTTTTTTCTTCTATCTTTTTTTTTTTTTTAAGAGACAAAGAGTCTCACTTTATCACCCTTGGTAGAGTGCCATGGCATCACAGCTCACACCAACCTCCAACTCCTGGGCTTAGGTGATTCTCTTGCCTCAGCTTCCCGAGTAGCTCGAACTACAGGCACCTGCCACAATGCCCAGCTTTTTTATGTTGCAGTTTGGCCCAGGCCGGGTTCGAACCCACCACCCTTGGTATATGGGATCAGCGCCCTACCCACTAAGGCACAGGTGCCACCCTCCAATTTTATTTTTTATTTTATTTATTTATTTATTTAGAGACAGAGTCTTACTATGTTGCCCTCAGTAGAGTGCTGTGGCGTCACAGCTCACAGCAACCTCAAACTCTTGGTCTTAAGCAATTCTCTTGCCTCAGCCTCCTGAGTGTGCCCACCACAACACCCGACTATTTTTTTGTTGCAGCTGTCATTGTTGTTTAGCAGGCCCAGGTCGGGTTCGAACCCGCCACCCAGTGCATGTGGCTGGTGCTGTAACCACTGTGCTATGGGAGCTGAGCCACCATTCCAATTTTAAACGCCTTCGTGAGAACGGGATTTAAGTATTATTAAGATAATCCTATTCCTTGGGAAAGAGAGTGGTCCAGGGCCTACTGTTCTCCAGTGTACATGCCCTGAGGACTCTTTCATTTTGCCCCAAAGCCTGGGGAAGAAGTAAGAACAGTGGAAGTTAGCATTTCTGAGGGCTTGCTGTGTACTGGGCCCCATCCCAAGCACTTTGCTGGAGTTACCTCATTTAATCTTCCCTGAAATCCTACATGGCCGCGACTGTTCCCATCCCCCATCTGAAGGATACTAGAGCTTAGAGAAGTCATCGCCAAAGATCCTAGAGCTAGTTAGCAACCCTTGAGGGAAGAACTCAAATCTTGGTGTTCCAGTTATCTACCATTGTGTCACAAATTGTCCCAAAACATACTGATGTAAAACAACCACCATTTGGGCAGAATCAGTTCCAGGCAGCGTTGACCAGGGTCACTTTGCAGTATTCAGCTGGCAGAGGTGCTCAGCTGGAGGGTTCAGGAAGTCTTCTCTCACGTGACTGGTGCCTCATCAGGGAGAGAGAGCCGAGACTGTCACCTGCAGCACCCTGGCACAATCCCTCCAGCGATGCTTCCAGGATGCCTTACACCTGCCCGTGGCAGCTCAGGGCTACCAAGCGACTCCAGGAGAGAGCAGGTGGAAGCTGCCTCAGGCCTGGGCCCACAAGCCAACAAAGTATCATTTCCAGCTCTGAGAGCACAGCCAGATTCAAGGAGAGGGGATACAGCTCAGCCTTTCAATAGGAGTTTGAAGAGTTTGCAGCCATCTCTATCACGGGTCCTTTTTGTTTGATTCTGGAGCCAGCAGTCACAACCACAAACTTACACTGCGTCACTGACCATTGTTGAGTAGATCCTCTGTGCCAGGCACTTCACACACGTACATATCCTGTTTTACTTCTTAAAGAAAGGAAGAGAGAGTGAGAGAGAGAGGGAAGGGAGGGGAGGAAGTCTAGGAGGCATGTATCTCCACCATTTTATAGATGAAGAAACTGAGGCTTGGAGAAGGGAAGTGTCTTGTCTGAGATTTCATGGATAATGAGGGTCACAGCCAGGATCGGAAGCCCCTCTTCTCTTCCTCCTTCCCACCCCCTGCTCACTGGCAAGTCTGCAGTTACATCACTTTCTTCCCAGTTCCCAAATGTCACCCAGGGTGTGTGAAGGGTGTCTCTTGGTCCTTCACCCTTGCTTAAAGATACTCCAGTTTCCAAAAGAGATCCCCAAACTGTTTAGGGTGCTAAACAGTTTCCTTCTCTCAGGGGCAGTTCTGGGGGTCAGCTCCAGTGGCAGAGAAGGGTCAGCTCTGATGGCAGAAGTGATCCTCTTCCACCTGTTCACCCTGAAGGCCCACTTTCCTTCAAAATGCTCTGCAGGGATATTGAAATACAGGTGCCACTCAGAAACAAAAAATACATACTAATCCCACTGGCTCTCCAGTGCAGTGGGCAGCTGTGAACACGTGCACGCAGGCCCCAGAAAATGGCTGGCTAAAGCTCGGAGCCCTGGGCACACGACCTCATACCCCTCACCCAGGCAGCACTGTGTATTGCGGTAATGTGTCAGTGTGGGTAACAGGAAGCGGGCAAGGAAGGCTTAATTATAAAAAGCAATCTTCTCAAGACACTTTAATTCCCTCAATTTTTTCCTGACAAGAACTCATACATGTACACAAAAATGTGAATTTAGTTTAATTTTGAGCTCTCAAAATTACTGCAAATGTGATTACTTAATCCCCCTTGGTTGAATCTTAGAATTTCAAAATTTTCTTTTGCTGAAGGCAGCATAGCAAGGAGATTGAAAACGTGGATTCCAGAGACAGCCTGCCTGGCCTTAGACTCCTGCCGCCACTGCTCAGCCACTATTATCCAACTATCCGCAGATGAACATTTTTTAACATTTTGGCCTATATTCTTCCAGGTTTTTTTAGTGAGGATAAATACATATCTTTTTTCATAAAGTACTTGCTTTTCTATATTTTTTCTTTTTCTTCAGATTTATTGACGTTGTATAACTTTTTACTATACGCTAATAATACATCATAAATATAGTCAGATGTCATTAAATGTTCCTAGATGACATTTTATTGAGCAGCTGTGCAGTCTTCCATCTTCTGGATATACTATTATTTATTTATGTGATCTCCTGCTAATGGACATTTAGGTTATTTCCATCACTTTTTGTGATACTAAAACAATACTGAAATGAAGATTATTAAAAATAAGCTAATGTGTGTTTCCATGGTCTATTTCCTTACTATAAATTCCTAGAAATAAAATTTCTGAGTTAAAAGTTCTGCTCATTTTTAAGGTTTTATATATAAGCCATAGCATCCTTCAGAAAGAAAATATCACTGCCAACAGCAGTGAATGAACACTCTTCTCCCCTACATTTAACACTCCTGAGCATTCCTTTGCTCAATTATTTTAGTGATTTTTTTACTGATCACCTATTGTTTGCTAGGCACTGCTGGAGATGACTAAAATAAATCTTTTTCCTCTCTATGTTCCATCTTCAAGGATTTCCTGTACTCAACTCTGAGAATATGGCTTCAATCTGGCTCTTTTATCTCTTTGTTGTACTATCAGAGGAATGGGACTGTCTGGCCAGTGGAACAGAGTTGGAGATACAGCTTTAGTCTCTGAGTCTGCAAAGGCCCCACTCTTTCTGTCTCTTTACCAGGCATGTGCCAGTCCTCACACCTCTTCCTTACTATTCTGTGTCTGCTATGCTATGATCTGCTTTTCTGGTCCAAGTCTTCTAAGACTTAGTGTATGCCTAAGTGTGTGGCAGGACCTGATAACCCAGCCAAGAAGAATATTTCAACTCAAATATCAGCTTGGTAGATCAGAGGTGATAACCTAGATTACTAGATTGAGAAGGTTCTGAGGCTATGTTTGAGCCCCGTTGAGAAAGACTGCTGTGTTTGATTAGTGATGTCTGCCACAGATATAGGAATGGAAAATAGTAGGATGCATGCCTATAGATTCTGTCCTTTACTCCATGTCAGGGATTTAGCCATCCTTAGGACTGGTCCTTCTGGGTTCATGTGCCATTTTCCTGTACTTCTGCTTTATTTTGCTCCTTTCTTCTTCACATTTACTCCATTTGCTTTCTCTTCTTTTTGTTTTTGTACTTCACACACATTTGTGATTTCTATAAATCTTGTGTTTTCTCCAGATTGCATCCTAGCTGTGTGAAGCTTGCCAAGAGAGCTCAGTCTGGTGCTCTCTTTTTCTCCTTCTCTGTCCCTACAATTCATCAAGTTTACCCTCTCTGTGTTACCAAAGCTGTTGGTCGTAAACAACATTCCCTGGGCCAGCAATTCATTCTTGATGAACTGACCACAGGAGGGGCTGTTTCTCTCAGGAAGCCCCACTGTTTAGGCAGGAGAGACCTGGGTCACTGATAGTCACTAGGAAACCACCCCCACAGGAAACAAAGCACATCATTTATGGAGCCTTGTTCATGTTAAAGCATTCCCTAACGGTACTTCACAAGCTCTCAGGGACTAATGAAATGTTGCTTTTGGAATTAACTCCATGCTACCCCAGGCCTATGGATGGCAATTGAAACACTTAGCCTTGAAGGATTAATGGTCTTTGGGCATAGTATTACATTTTCCATTAACAACCTCCATTTGCTGAACACTATCAATTGGACATTGTACTAAGGGCTTATGTGCATTACCTCATTGAATTTTTCCACTAGTCTGGAAGTTGGTTACTATCATTCTCCCCATTTTACAGATGAGAAAAGTGAGGGTCAGGAATCTAAGTAACTTGCCTAAGATTAGACTCTGTTAGGAAGTGGAGAAGCATTGAGCTGGGTCTCTGAAGCTCTGTGCCATATGGTAGTCAATACAGTAAATGGCTCTTTGGGTAGGGGCGGTGACATCCCATGTACCCAGCAAAGAACTTGGAAATGAGGAAGATAAAATTGCCTTCTGGAAGTAAAACCACAGTTAGTCCACAATGGAGCAGATCAGCAAACTGCAAAGTGGTTCTGAAGAGATATCCTGGTTCCTAGGCCAGTGACAATGAAAATACTAATGCATTTAAAGAAAAGAATTGTGTCTGTTTGATAGAGACTCGGCTACTGGAGGAAGCCCTCAAAAAGGACTTCAAAGGCTATCCAATCAAACACTATCCAGGAGAAAGACGAATACTCCAACGTCTGCTTGCCTAACTGGTATGTCCCAGTTAGGCCTATTCATTTATTAAACTATTATTTATGGAGTAACTACTATGTGTCTGCCCCTGCACTGGGCACTGTCCTGGTACCCTTGACTATGTCCTAGTTGGGCAGATGGAGGCGGATTCCTCATGCCTTAGGGCCCTCCCAAGAACCCTAATAGAGTGCTCGTGTGGTCGCTTGATTTTGTAAAATTTGCCAGTATAACATACTTCATTAGCCACAGTTAAGTCTACCGCCTCCACTTTTATTTCTTCTCTGTATTTACAGTAAATATTCACTTTTGTTCCTCTGGAGGCAGCCCCTGGGATGAGCATGGGACTATGGCTGGCTAATTGGGGAGGTGCAGGAAACATCGGCTGGCAAGTGGGGACACAGAGAAGGAAGGACAGGCTGCCAACAGTGGCTGCGTTAGGGAGCCGGCGCCCACTGTGAGCACCTGTGGGAGACAGCGTGTTTTACAATGTAGATTTTATTATTTAGCTATTACAAATCAGATCAGGAGACAGTTGCTGTGGAAAAATTGTCTTATATTCACAGCTCCCAGGAGGAGGGGTTCATGCCCTGGCATGGGTGCCACCTGGAAAAGCACTAATGTTTGCTGGGAGGCAGAAAACAGGAGCAATGGATGAGCCAGAGCCTTTATTGTGGTTTCCCTGAGAAGCCTCAGCCAAGGCAGGGTAAGCAGGTTTAGGGTTAGCTAGTTTGAACACCTCAGCAGGCTCCAGGCCATAGGGAGGATCCCTGGTTGTCTGGTACTTGGCCCTGGGGCGACTATGCTAGCTGGATAGTGGCACCGAGCATCAGAGCTTAGTAATGCAGTTGGGAGGTCTGGGCTCAGGATAGGCTGATTTGCATTTGAAAGGCACCAGTGGGCACCAGTGGGCTGAGTTGTTCAGGATCTCTAAGAATTGGCTGAGACTGGGAGGGGCAGCCCCTCCAGGGTCAGCAAGACCTCAGATGTCAAAGAATCAAAAATATAGAAAATAATGGCCGAGTGCAGTGGTTCATGGCTGTGATCCTAACACTTTAGGGAGGCCAAGGTGGGAGGATCATTTGAGGTTAGGAATTCAAGACTGAGAAAAGCAAGATCCTGTCTCTACTAAAAATGAAAAAATAAAATAAAATGATGGATGGCGCCTGTGGCTCAGTTGGTAGGACACCTGCCCCATATACTGAGGGTGGCAGGTTCAAATCTGCCCCTGGCCAAACTGCAACAAAAAATACCCGGGCATTGTGGCAGGTGCCTGTAGTCCCAGCTACTCAGGAGGCTGAGGCAAGAGAATCGTCTAAGCCCAAAAGTTGGAGGTTGCTGTGAGCTATGACACTGGCACTCTACCAAGGGCGACAAAGTGAGACTGTCTCTAAAAAAAAAAAAAAAAAGAAAAGAAAAGAAAAAGAACTGTATATTGTATCGTTTAGATATTGATCTCAGTAAAGAATATTAAAAAAAAAAAAAAAATCAAATAGGCTCCCCGCCTGTGCCTCAAGCAGCTAAAGCGCCAGCCACATACACCTGAGCTGGTGGGTTTGAATCTAGCTCAGGCCTGCCAAATAACAATGACAGAGGCAATCAAAAAATAGCCGGGCGTTGTGGCGGGTGTCTGTAGTCCCAGCTACTTGGGAGGCTGAGGTAGGAGAATCGCTTGAGCCCAGGAGTTGGAGGTTGCTGTGAGCTGTGATGCCACAGCACTCTACCCAATGCAACAGCTTGAGGCTCTGTCTCAAACAAAAAAAAAAAAAAAAAAAAAATGATTTGGGTACGGTGGTGGGCGCCTGTAGTCCCTGCTAGTCAGGAGGCTGAGGCAGGAGGATCACTTGAATGCAGGAGTTTGAGGTTGCTGTGAGCTAAACTAAGGCCATGGCACTCTAGCCCAGGCAACAGAGGGAGACTGCCTCAAGGAGAGGAGCAGAAAGGGGAGAGGAGAGGGGAGATACAGAAAGTAAAAGTATATAGATAGTGTATAGATAGAAGGTAATAGTACATAGAAAGTAAAGTCATGGTTAAAATAGTAGGTAGAGCACACACTCAGAGCCATCCCAGCCAAGGGGCAAAGGAGTCAGTGGCGGAGGGCTGGGGGCGTGGGGTTATCTCGCAGCACTTTTGGTGGGCAAGAGACTGAAGGAAGCTGCCAATTCTAGCTGCTGAAGTGTCTGGAACATGCTGAAGGGCCAGAACCTGTGGAATAGTGGTGGTGTACAAATAGCCCTGCTCCCTATACCTAATTTTACACTTAGACTTGTGTATTCGTTTTCATAAAGAAGGCCCCACCTAATTGCTTCCAACTCTACAAAACTGGATCTACCCTTATGGGAAGACAATTAATACCTGAATGTTATAGGCTGAATTATGTCCCCCTCAATTATATATATTGAAGTCTTAAACACCCAGGCCCTTGGAATGTGACTGTATTTGGAGAAAAAGTCTTTAATGAGGTAATTAAGGTTAAATGAGGTCATTAGGGTGAACTGTAATCCAATCTGACTGGTGTCTTTTCTTTTTTGAGACCGAGTCTTACTCTGTTGCCACGGCATCATCATAGCTCACAGCAACCTTAAACTCTTGGCCACTTACTAGCGTGGGAGTTTGCCTCTTGTGCCTCAGTTTCCTCAAGTGGAGTTTGCCTCTCTTACCTCAGTCTTCTGAGTAGTTGGGACTACAGGTCCCCTCTATTTTTAGTAGAGATGGGGGGTGGGTGTCTCACTCTTGCTCAGGCTGGTCTCCAACTCCTGAGCTCAGACGCCACCTCCTTAGCCTCCCAGTGTGCTAGCATTGCAGGCGTGAGGCACTGAACCCAGCCTGACTGGTGTCTTTATGAGAGGAACTATATTTTTTAAGTTCTTCTTCTTATTTTTTTAAATTTCAGATTAATATGAGGGTACAGATGACCGGGTTACATTGCACATGTCAGGCAGACCGCCAAAGTTGTAGTTGTGCTCCTCACCAAAGAAGTATGCCATAGACCCTTACATTGTGCCTGTTAGGTGAGAGCACACCAGTCCCCTCTCTCCTCCCCACGTTAGAGTTTAATTGTATTTTTCTATGAGAGGAATTTTAGATGCAGACACTGAGGGGAAGTCAGTGTGAGGGCACAGGGAAAAGGCCAAGGAGGAAGGCCTCAGAAGAGACCAGTGCTGCTGACACCTTGATCCTGGACTTCTCACCTCCAGAACTGTGAGCAAACACATTTCTGTTGTTTGGTCCTTTATTATAGCAGCCCCAGCCAACTAGCACACTGACAGAGGTCTGACAGGCTGGGCTCCTTACCAGTATTGGAGAACTTCTCCTGGCTAGATCTGGCTCCCTCTGCAGCCTTGGGGTCATCTTGCCCCCATCAAGCAGGGCCCAGGTTGATGGGGGTCATAGCACGCTGGAGGGCTTGAGTCCCTCCTAAAGGGGCCATGGCTCTCTGCCTCAGCTGGCTTTTCCCAGATCTTCTGGTTTCCCAAGAGCAGCCAGAAATCTACATTCTACATTTCAGCAGTGAAAATTCCCTGCTGTTAAAAGGTGATAATGAATTTAAATTTTTCCCCAAAACCCTCTTCAAGCCAAACAAAACATTTCTGCAGGCGGGACTAGGTTATAAATCCAAAGTTAGTAACTTGAAGCTGTATTTCTTCTTTACAAGGAGCCGCAAAAGTCCAGTGTGCTGGACATTTCTATTTCTTGTAGTTGGTGAATCACTTGGTGTTGACTTAAAAGCCAGATCAACCCAGGTTAGACACCCCAGCTCTGCCACTTACTAGCAGTGGGAGTTTGCCTCTCATGCCTCAGTTTCCTCATGTGAAAAGCTGACACGAGGGGCAGGTGAGTTGTGATGAAGGCATGGCCTGTATAGAGAGAGGTGTGCAGTGAGTGTCCGGGAAGTGACAGCTCTTTGTGTCACCCACATCCATCCTTCCTGCTTGGTTGGTTGGTGTCAGCCTCCCAGGAATGCTGCTCCTGTCAGGACAAAGACTTTGGACCTGGGAGGCCTCTGCAGGCCTGACCCTATGACAAATGAATCACAAGGCAAATATCTCCTGGCCATGACCATGGCCAGCCATAATCCTCTCTGGGGATGGCCTGACCTTGGCACAGTCTCCTCTCTGATTCTGCACACTGGAATAGACGACTGTTGGATTGGTCTCATGGGTCGATGAGGCAAAGGGTTAAGATTCCTTCCCAGGGAAGTCAGGTGCCTTGTTGCTGTCTATATGGCCACCCCAATACTCACTTCCCCAGCATTGGTTCCTGCTGTCCGTGGGCTCCAAAGAGATCCGAGGGTCTGCCATTAGACTCACTACCCCACGCACATTTTTAATTCCCTTCCAGCACATCAGGACAGGAAGACATTCTGCTAAGTATCCCTCCCAGGGAAGGTGACACTAATCAAGCTTAATTCCATTCACCCAGGCCCTGTTCCTAAAGGTGAGTGAGAAAGCATGAGGGGAGGCTGCATTTCCCCATTTTGCACTTTTCACAAAGTAAAACTCATTGTTGGGCTGGGGAATCCATCTGAGAAAACAGTGCAGCTGCAATGACCATGTTTTGACATGGACCTGGGGAAAGAGGTGGCCGTTAGACCTCCTATGAGGGTCTAGTAGATGGGAGACAGCACAGCCAGGCTGTGGAACGAAAGGGCTCCCTCCTCGCTTTCATTTCCTTGCCACGTGAAGACTGTGAACAAACTCTCAGAGCCTCAATTGCCTTCTCTTCAAAATGGGCAGACAGTAATGCCCACCTCGCTGAGAAGGTAAGAGGAACAGGGAGAAAATGTGAAATGCTTAGTAACACAGGGCCGCACTCAGTTGCTAAAACATGCCAACCCCAAGCTAAGCACTTTACATGGACTAATCTAATCCTCCTAGCACCCCATGTTCAGATTCTCTTGGATTGTTTTTCTCTCTCTGGCTGATGAGGTTCTGGGAAGGACAATGAACATCTCTGTGCTTTTTCTGTAAAATTATTGGGTAAGTTTCATCATATGTTTGCAGAGCAGGACAGGTCCAACAGCAGTGTTTAGGAGGAACTGATGTTTCCAGGAAAGACAGGGGTGTAGACAATATGTCTCTTTAATCCCTGCTTCTGTGAAGGAGCCTGATGGCATTAAGCAGGCCAGGTGAGGAGGCTTACGCCTATCCTACGACTTCAGGAGGCCAAGGCAGGAGGGTCCTTTGATATCAGGAGTTTGAGACCACTCTGACCAAGAATAAGACCCCATCTCTATTAAATTAGCTGGGCATTGTGGTAGGAGCCAATAGTCCCAGCTACTCAGGCGGCTGAGGCAGGAAGATCTCCAGCCCAGGAGTTTGAGGTTCCTATGACCTATGACGCCAGGGCACTCTAGCCTGGGCAGCAGAGTGAAACTATTTCAAGAAAAAAAAAAAAAAAAAAAAAAAAAATCAGGCCGAGCACAGTGGCTCATGCCTGTAATCCCAGCACTTCAGAGGCCGAGGCAGGTAGATTGCCTGAGCTCAGAAGTTTGAGACCAGCCTGAGCTAGAGTGAGACCCTGTCTCTAAAAACAGCTGGGCACTGTGGCGAGAGCCTGTAGTCCCAGTTACTTGGGAGGCTGAGGCAAGAGAATTGCTTGAACCCAAGAGCTGGAGGCTGCTGTGAGCTATGATGGTACGGCACTCTACCAAGGGTAACTAAGTGAGACTCTGTCTCACAAATAAAAAAAAAAAAGAAAGAAAGAAAAAACATCACTGTAACAATTCAAAACATTCCAAAAAGAAAAAAAAAAAAAAAAAAAAAAAGACCAAGTATTTACAGCATGATCAGATAATTGAATCCACTAATGGGTGGCTCAGACAAAGTTCCCAAGTCTCTTTGTAAATATTTCCAGTATTCTGTAGATGCTGCACTGAATATTTTTCTTTATTAACTTGCTAAAACTTCGTGATGGTTTGCAGGGATGGATGCTTTTTTTAACCCCATGATATAGAGCAGTGATTTTCAATTAGTGTGCCATGAGAGGATCTTAGGCGTGCTATGAAAATTTTTAAAGATCATTAATTAAATTATTTTTAAAAGAAGTTCAAATCACAGTATATATATATATATAAAATCAACATAATTTAAGTGTGTTGCGGAAGTTTAACTATAGGTTCAAGTGTGCCATGAGATTAAAAAAAAAAAGATTGAAAAACACTGATAGAGGAAGAAGCTGAGACTCCAAGTGACCAGGTAATTTGGCCACAGACGCAGCACACAGAAGAAGGTCCAGGCTTCAGGCACATCTAGGCCAACGCCAACAACCTTGTTCTAGTTTCCCAAAGCTGCAGAATCTCCCAGAGTCTCCATCCTTTTACAGACCTTCCCTCTTTCTTCTCCTCTAGCACTAACTGGCTAAAAGAATAGGTACAATAGAATCACCCGCAGTTTTAATACAGTGTCCTTGAGCCACATATAAGTTGTGTGATGACCTTGAGTATATCTTTTTGGCTTAAGTTAAAAAAAAAAAAAAAAAAAAAAAAAAAAAGGTGTGTGTGAGAGAGAGAGAGAGAGAGATTTTAAAGGTATGCATGATTGCAGAGTCCAGGGACATACTAGCTTCGAGTCAGCTCCCCCCTCCATGTCTGATGGCTTTATTTCCAATGTTTGGTCCCTTCTAGGTGGGTTTCACCCTCATGCTGTCAACCAGGCTGCTCTGCATCCTCCCAGAGGTCTGTCAAGAAAGTGCCCTAGTTCTAGCTGCCCAGCTGAAGCTGTGTTACGTTTCAGTGGCTCTAATGGGGTCACGACACAGCCTGAACCAATCCTTGCAGTGAGAGGATCTTGATAAGTTGATCAACTTAGACCAAGTTATGAGCTTTATATCTGGACTGGGATAGAACCATCACCTAAGCATATTTGCTGACAGTAAGGACAGGTTTGGGGGGTGGTGAAATTAAGTAATGAATAAAGTCTGAATGAATTCTAGATATGCTTGACCAAATAGCAATCTCTCCATGTAAAATAGGGATCATGATAGTATCCTAATGCTTGGGCTGCCATAACAAAACACTATAATCCAGGTGACTTAACAGTAACCTATAGTTGACCCTTAAACAAGACAGGTTTCAAGTAGGCAGGTCCACTCATATTTGATTTTCTTCTATCTCTGCCACAGCAGACCAAACCCTCCTTTTTCTCCTCCCCAGCCTACTCAACATGAAGACAAGGATGAATCCTTTTATGATGGTCCCCTTCCACTTAATGAATAGATTTTCTCTTCCTTACAATTTTAATAACATTTTCTTTTCTCTAGCTTACTTTAACAATATAATATATAGTACATATAACATACAAAATATGTGTTAATTGTTCATGTTATCAGTAAGGTTTCCAGTTAATAGTAAGCTATTAGTGATTAAGTTTGGGGGAAGTCAAAGTTGTACTAAGATTTTCAACCGAATGGGGGTTGGTGCCCCTACCATAGTTGTTCAAGGGTCAACCATATTTCCTAGAGTTGTGGAGTCTGAAAGATCAGGGTGACTGCATGGTCAGGTTCTGGTAAGGGCTTTCTTCCTGACTGGTAGATGGCTGCCTTGTTATGGTGTCCTCTCATGGTCTTTCCTTGGTCTGTATGTGGGGTGTTGCCGTCTTCTTAGAAAGGCACTAATCCCACCAAGAAGGCCCCACCCTCATGACCTCATCTAATCTTACTTAACTCCCAAAGGACCCATCTCCAAATGCCATTACATGGGGGTTAGGGCTTCAACATTTGAATTTAGTGGATGTAAATAGCAGATAGCATCTGCCTTATTTAGTTGATATGCAAATTAAATAATATTGGCTGGAAGAAGTAGCTCACACCTATAATCCTAATACTCTGAGAGGCTGAGGCAGGAGGATTGCTTAAACTCAGAAGTTTGAGAACAGCCTAAGCAAGAGAGAGACCCCCGTCTGTACTAAAAATAGAAAAATTAGCCAGATGTGATGGATCCCTATAGTCCCAGCTACTTGGGAGGCTGAGGCAAGAGGATCACTTAAGCCTAGAAGTTTGAAGTTGTTGTGAGCTATGATGGCACGGCACACTAGCCTGGGGCAACAGAGTGAGACTCTGTCTCAAAGAAGAGAAAGAAAGAGAGAAATAATACCGTAAAATTGTAGCAGTATTTGGCCCTTAGTAAGCAGAAGTTGATAAATGATAGCATATAGACTACATTTGAGGGGGAGGTTTCTTCTTTTTTTATTGAGTACAATAATATTCACCTGTTTTAAGTGTAGAGTTTGATAAATTTGGTCCTCATACACATTAGTGTAATCACCTAAATGGAGAGGGCTTGTTCACGTTAGAATTTCCCATAAGTCACTTTTCAGTCAAGCCCTCCTCTAACCCTTGCCCCAGGCAACCACTTATTTTTGTCACTACAGTTTTGGACTTTTGGGAAATTTTCTATAAATGGAGGAAAAGGGAGGAAATGGTGTATTGTTTACAATGTATTACAATACTATGTATTGCTTACATTGCTTACAATGTGCGAGGCACTACAAATTATTTCTAGTCTAATTATAAATGTGTATATGCATCTATCTATCTATCTATCTATATTTTCATTTAATCTTCATAGCAAACCTTGTGGAAATTACTAGCATTATTTTTGCTCTCATTTTTGGGGGGCGTGGTAGGGGAAGGGTCTTGTTCTGTTGTCCACACTAGAGTGCAGTGGTGTCATCACAGCTCACCACAACCTTGAACTCCTGGGCTCACATGATCCTCCTGCCTAAGCCTCCTGAGTAGCTAGGACTACAGGTGCATGCCACCATGCCAGGCAAAGTTTTTAGGTGTGGGGGGGTTTTTTGAGACAGAGCCTCAAGCAGTCGCCCTGGGTAGAGTTCTATGGCATCACAGCTCACAGCAACCTCCAATTCCTAGGCTTAGGTGCTTCTCTTGCCTCAGCCTCCCAAGTAGCTGGGACTATAGGCGCCCGCCACAATGCCCAGCTATTTTTTGGTTGTAGTTGTCATTGTTGTTTGGCAGGCCCAGGCTGGATTCAAACACGCCAGCTCTGGTGTATGTGGCTGGTGCTTTAGCCGCTTGAGCTACAGGCGCCAAGCCAAGTTTTTAGGGTTTTTTTAGAGATGGAGTCTAGCCATGTTAGCCAAGTTGGTATTAAATTTCTGGCCGTAAGCAATCTTTCCACTTCAGCCTCTCAAAATAGTGGGACTACAGGCCTGAGCCACCACACCTGGTCTATTTTCACTCTTCAGATGGGAAAACTGCTGCACAGAGCAGGTCAGGTCTCTTGCCTGAGGTCTCACAGCTTGTAAATAGTGTGCTTGGACTTGAAGCCCAGGAAGCCTGGCTGTAGGGTCATGACTTCGGTCGCTGTGCTCAGCTACCTGTTCAGGGTGACGCTGCTCCAATAGCATGGTGTTCCAGCCCAGAAGGGTACTAAAGCTAAAGACGCCCTCATGTCTCCCCTTACATAACTTTGAGCTCTCAGTCTTTATACCTCTCCCACAACCACAACCCCCATCCCCTGCTATCCCCCACCTAGCCAGCCTCTGGCCTGACAATACTCTTGAGACCCCAGGGCAGGACGGCTCAGCCCTGTCTCTGGCATCAGGCACTGTTTTGCCACCTCTCTGTTTCTCATCCTCTTCTCCAGCAAAACAGAAACCCCACATTGCTTGTTGTTGACTTAAGTGTGTCCTTCTTAATTCATATGTTGGAGCCAGCCCTAACACCCAAACATGACTGCGTGATTATAAGTAGGGCCTTACAGAGGTAAGTAAAGGTAAATGAGGTCATGAGGGTGGGGTGCTAATTGAATAGGACTTATATTCTTATAACAAAAAGAAAAGACATCAAGGAAGTGTGTACACTGAGAAAAAGCCATATGAGGAACACAGCCAGAAGGCAGCCATCCATAAGCCAAGAGGAGAAGATATCAAACCTACCAACACCTTGATCTTGGACTTCCAGCCTCCATAACTGCAAGAAATCAATTTCTGTTATTTAAAACTACCCCATCTGTGGTACTCTGCTATGAAAGCCTTAGGAAATGAACACACCACCAGACATCTGCTCCTTTAGGGAGGAAGCAGGCCTGGCCCCAGCTGGGAGAGACATGCCTCGGAAAGGTAAGGTCTGAAAGGAGGGCCCTTCCTGGAAATCTGGCCTGGCAGTGGGGACTGGGTCAGATCTCTGGGGAAACAAAATCTCATTAAGCTAGTGGTGTGCTGCAGCTGGCTCCTACATGTCCAAGAACTGATTATAAAATTGGGGGGAATTTTGCAAGCTGGTTATTAAACACAGCCATTATTAAAAATTAAATTATAAATACTTTAACTAAAAACATATTAAAAATAAAACCCCTTCTATGTGCTACAGAGGTTGTTTATAAATAACTACTACATATCTATCTGCTGCATCTGAAGAGTGGGCACACTGTATACCTAGGGGGCTACTTTGCACCTCTTCCCAAATCCATACTTGGTGGCATCACGTGCAGAGCTTAAAAATCTTCAGAGTAGGAGTATTCATAGCAGAGACATTGACAAACACTACAAATTAAAGCATAAGCTATCATTGTTGATAATCTAGACTTATGAAAATGATAAAGAAAAAAAATTTTTTGAGACAGAGTCTCACTTTGTCACCCTAGGTAGAGTGCCATGGCATCATAGCTCATAGCAACCTCAAACTCTTGGACTCAAGCGATTCTCTTGCCTCAGCCTCCCAAGTAGCTGGGACTACAGGTGGCTACCATAGCCTGGCTATTTTTAGAGATGGGATCTCACTCTTGCTCAGGCTGGTCTCGAACCTGTGAGCTCAGGCAATCTAGCCATCTCAGCCTACCAGAGTGCCAGGATTATAGGCCTGAGCCACCACGCCTGGCCTAGTGACAGAGAAAATGTTAACAATGAAGTGTGTCATGTAGCTGTTAAATTATAAACAGCACAAACAATTGAGAAAATATTTCTCCAGTATTCAAAAACAATTATTCAATTCTGCAAAGAAGTCACTCATGCCACTGATGGATGAGTGAAGTCCTGATAACGTGTCTCTGCTGTCTCTTTGTCATCTTACCCTTTACCTCATAAGCAGAAGTATCGACCAACATGCACGTCAGAGCTGCACTTGTTTGTCAGTGGCTACTATTGGGTGGCTACTGATTTGAGCAGCAGGCAAAAGTCAACAAAAGTATCTTGTGAAGATCCAATTGGCTATGTGGAATTTATAAGAAAGAGAATTGTATGTTCATCATTTTAAAATTGTTTTTGTGCATCAGTAAAATTTACGATAAACGTACAGTGTAACCTCTGTAAGTTGACCAACCAAGGGATTGTAACAGACTGGTCAGCATATGGAGGTGGTCAATGTAAGGAGGTAGGCCTCCTCTACTGATATGTACATGTGGCGCATGTCCAGTCAAAGAAAATCAGGTCAACTTAAGGAGATGGTCAATGCAGGTAGGTGGTCAACTATAGTGGTTCTACTGTATGTAAGAACATCCATACGTTAATATATGTACCATTTTTTGGAGAGGTATTTGTTAAACATTCACCAGCAAACCACTGCATTAAACTCTCCCCATTTGAAGAGACTGGGGCCCAGAGAGCAGAAAAGCCTGCCCGAGTAACATACTCAGGACTCCCCACCCCACTCCTCCTACCCTCCTGCCTCTTCTCCCCCATCACAACCCTCCTAGGGGAACTGCAGAAGGACAGCCTAGTGACACAGGAAAACGTCTCAGGGGTTTAATCATCTATCTTTGTTCCTAAACTCCTCTGGGTGCCATACAAACAGCTACGCCATAAATCCCAAGAGGTGCATAATTTCATGTAAAGTTAGACATAGAGTAACTATACAATGAACAATTCTACTCCTAAGTATTTACCCAAGAGAAGTAAAAACATATGTCCACACAGAATTTGTACATAAATGTTCATAGCAGCTTTATTCCCAGTAGACAAAAACTGCAAACAGCCCAAATGTCCAGCAACAAACGCTGGATAAACAAATTGTGGAATATCCATATAATAGAACTCTACTCAGGAATAAACGTGTATGAATCTCAATAATCACACAAAAGAGCCAGGCTATATGATTAGACTTTATTTAACTCTCTAGAAAAGGCAAACATATAAGGACAGAAAACGGATTAGTGACTTCCAGGAACAGGGGACAGACTCCCATAGGGCAAGGATGAGGGAATGGTTGGGTGCTGGTTACACATCTTGCACTCAGTGATCATTTCCTGGGTGTGCCTACTTGCCAAAAGTGTGCATTGAATGTGGATGCATTTTATCATATGAAATTTACACTTCAATAAGATTAATTTTAAAAGTACTAGCTGTTTAGCCTTGGGCAAGTTATTCAACTTTGCTTGGCTTGTTTCCTCTGCAAAATTTAACAATAGTCGCTATGTTATGGAGATTAAAGGAGAGAATATGGACAAATTTTTAAAACAGTGCTAGGCACATGAGTGGGCACAATAGCACCGCAGTCCCTCCCTTAACCAGGGGATACTTCCAAGACCTCCAGTGGATAGATACCTGAAAACCCAAATGTACTGAACCCTATGTATACTATGTTTTTTTCCTATACATACACACCTATGATAAAGTTGAATTTATAAATTAGGCATAGTAAGAGATTAACAATAACAACTAATGGAAGCACAGTGGTTATAGCGCCAGCCACATATACCCAGGGTGGTGGGTTCAAACCCAGCCCAGGCCAACTAAACAATTGCAACCAAAAAATAGCCTGGCATTGTGACATGTGCCTGTCCCAGCTATTTGGGAGGCTGAGGCAAGAGAATCACGTAAGTCCAAGAGTTTGAGGTTGCTGTGAGCTGTGATGCCATAGCACTCTACTGAGGGTAACATAGTGAGACTCTGTATCAAAAACAAAAACAAAACACAATAATAACTAATAATAAAATAGAATAATAATAACAATATGCTATAACAAAAGCTATATGCACAGGGCCTCTTGCCCGCTCACACAGCTTACCATACCATACTCACCTTATTTTCACACTGTGGTTAACTGAAAGTAACTGAGACCACAGAAAGTGAAACCTCAGATAAGAGAAGACTGTACAGGTCCACATTCCTTATTGGTTTTCATTAAACTATAACCATCCCTATCACAGGTATTCATTCACCTGGAAACTATTTATCGAGCATCTACTACATCAAAGACATTGTTCTAAGCACTTGAAATATACAAGGAAGAAAACATACAAAGATTCTGGTGTTTCCGTACTATTAGAGGAAGATAAACAATAAGGGTAGAGATCATTTATAAGTTTATTATGTAGTATGTTAGAAAATAGGTACTACAGGGGGAAAAAGAAGAAACAGACTAGAGTAATTGAAAAGAGGTGTCAGGTGCAGTGGCTCATACTTGTATCCCAGCACTTTGGGAGGCTGGGGTGGGAGGATCACTTGAGGCCAGAATTTCGAGACCAGCCAGGGCAACATAGCCCTTTTTATAAAATACGAGGGTTCAGGGCTCACGCAGGTTGGAAGTTTAAGCAGGATGGCCATGGTAGACTTTACTAAGAAGGTGTAAGCAAAAACTTGCAAGAGGCATTCAACAGATTTATGAGGAAAAGAAAGCAGGAAGGGAGGAAATTATAATTTTTCTGTTTCTTGCAATTCTTTCTGTTTCTCAAGAAACAGAGAAATTGTAATTTCCCAGTTCTCTGTCAATTCCTAAAGGTAGCTGAGCACTAATTCTGCATGGGGAGGGGTCCTACTCTTTCTGTTATCCTATTTATCAGTTCGAATGATGTCATTCAAGCATAAACACTGAGAAAATAACAACTGAAGTGAAGAATGCTTGTCAAGCACAGGTGGGCATATTGCTGAGTTTGAGGAAACACCTGGATTCAAAATTCACCTCCGGCCAGGTGCAGTGGCTCCCACCTGTAATCCTAGCACTCTGGGAGGTCCATGTGGGTGGATTGCTTGAGCTCAGGAGTTGGAGACCAGCCTGAGCAAGAGTGAGACTCCGTCTCTACCAAAAATAGAAAAAGCCAGCCAGGTGTTGTGCCTGTAGTCCTAGCTACATGGGAGGCTGAGGCAAGAGGATCGCTTGAGCCCAGGAGTTTGAGGTTGCTGTGAGCTATGACACCAGGGCATGATAGCTTGACACAACAGAGTGAGACTCTGTCTAAAAAAAAAAAAGAAAGAAAAAGAAAGTCACCCCAACCACCTACTAGCCCAGTGGCCTCTGGCAAGTCACTCAACCTCTGGGAACCTCAGTCTCCCACCTGCAGCGGGGCCAGCACAATCCCTTTCTCAATGCTGTGAGGACTGATGGAGATTACAAAGGCACATTCCAGCACAAGCCCTGGTGCACCGGGAGCTGCCTTTCTCCCAGAGATCCCATCAGGTCCCTGGAGCTGCCCAGCTTTTGTGTCACCTCATTGTGACTAATTATCGGGCTCCTCTCCACAGGCCTAGCGCTGTTGTTTCTCTGACTCTCCAATTAGCATGTGCACTTTCAACACTTCTCCAAATAGATGACTTTAAATTCATATTTGATAATTGATAGAAATGGATACTGGGATCCCCTCCCCCTTCTGAAGCACTTTAATGAAATGGCCCGTCTTCTTCCTGATCCTTGCAATGGTTGAGGAGCAATCAACCCCATGGCAGAGCTGGGCCTCCTGGGGAGACCCAGGAGAAAAGAATCTTTGTGAAACATTTTAGTTGAAAGTGGGGTTCATTGGTTTAGGTCCTATTACATTGAATTATCATCAGTCTCTCTAAATCTTAACAAAATGGACCCTGCACTGATTAGAGTCCCATGTGTTTGTAGAAAGACAAATAATCCTGCACTTAAGGACAACAGTGGGTTGGTCCTCAACCAAACCTGATATTTTTCCCAAGAGGTAAAGTCCTCATTTGAAGGTAAAAAATGGAGCTTGAGTGTCTTACTTTTCTCAGAAGAGTTTTAACACTGGTGTCCACAGGCAAATCTAATCATGGTAGTGGCCTTCTTAAAACCCTGCAGTTTTCATCACACTTCAGAGAGAGTTCTGTCAAAGAATAATGTCAAGAAGATAAAAACCCAACTCTTAAGCTAAGACAGAACTAACATGTGTCAAACGTTCATTTAACTCCTTAATGAGAGCCCCAGCAGGATGGTAAGGCTGGTTCTAAAAGCATTTGATGACAGGGGCTTTATAAAGTCCCTGGGGAGGGTGTTCCAAAATAAGTTTTAATTTATTTGTTTGTTTTTTGAAGTTAGGAACAAAACTGACTAACGGCTCTCAGGGAGATAAAGCCATAACCTCTGGGGTTATCCCCCGCACTGCACATAAAACATGTGCCTCGCCACAGGACACCAATCTACTTGTGACTTCATCAAGGTCAGTCCCAATCAGTAAACAGCAAAATCAAACCAAAGTACGAGCCTCGTAGAGAATTAACTAACCCATAGGTGGGCCTGGTAAATAACATTTTAACCTGACATGGAAAGAAATTGTAGTCTTTGTTTTTGTCCTATTTCTAAGTCTTGGATAATTTTTTTTAAACAGTTCTAAATCTTTAACAAAGTTGACAAAATCCAGCCTGGGTCATTCCTCTGCCCCACCTCGTAACTCTGCCTCCAGTGACAAGTGACAAGTTCCTCCCCAACTTGGGGCCACCAGCCTCCTCCTCTTCTCTTTAAAATCTCAGCTTAAGTCACTTCCTCTGGGGAATTTTCCTACACTTCCTAGACTAGGTCAGATTCCCTTGTAAACACTCTAAGCTGGCCTTCTCTTGGCACTTGCTACAAGTTTGATTAACTACTTCATTGTGTAATTAGTTGTTGAAAGTCTGGCTCCCTAACTGGAATATAAACTCCCTGAGGTAGTTGGTGGGTCTGTTTTACTCATCATTGCACACCTGGGGCCTAACACAGAGGCTGAAAAAGAGGGGAAGGAAGGAAGAGCTGTGTCTTTCCTGGTTTCTAAGACCTATGGCTCTGCAGGACACAGAATCCTTGCACTCAGGGACCTCACTGTGCCCAGTTCTGGCCAAGAGCCTGCCCAAGCCATCCACATTCCAGGAAGCTCACGGGAATACAGGCTACCAGATCCCCAGGACACCAAACTGGGTGTGGGTGGGGAAGGCTGTGAGCCACATTCACTCTGCACTCACATTTTGCTTGTCTCTTGGAAAGGTTTTTCTTTTTTATTTTTTTGAGACAGAACCTCACCCTGTTGTCTGTGGGGGATTGCTGTGGCAACATAGCTCACAGCAACTTCAAACTCTTGGGCTTAGGCGATACTCTTGCCTCAGCCTCCCCAGTAGCTGGGACTACAGGCACTTGCAACCACACCCACTAGTTTTTCTATTTTTAGTAGAGATAAGGTCTTGTTCTTGCTCAGGCTGGTCTCCAACTCCTGAGCTCCAGCTGGAGCCTTGGCCTCCCAGAGTACTAGGATTACAGGCTACGAGCCATCACACCAAACCTCTTCGAAAGTTTTTAAACAGATTTAAATTCGGTATCAACATTCATATGGTAATACTCCAGAATTTTCATTTCCTCAAGAAAAATCTTGGGTCCAAGAGGCAACCCTTGGCTAGAGCTGAGGAAGCAGCTATTTTCTAAGATCTCCTGGATAGCAGCTGCTATGCTGGTTTCCTTGCCCCGGCCCACTTTGCTCTCAGCTTCCTGGTGTGGTAGGCAGCATCTGAGTCTTTGACCTTTGCGCTCAAGTCACTAATGTGGTCATCAAAAGGAAACATGATGGATCATTACTTTGGTTGTCCCTAAAACATTCCCTGCCCACCCCCACACTGATGATATTTAATAATGTCCCCCCTGCTTTCAGAACTCACCAGGAGGGGGTCCCCATGCATTGTGAAGAAATGCAGTTTAGATTTCGTGTCAGAAATCTAAACTGAATTGTTGCTGAATGATTCACTGTCGTATTTCTCAATCCCCTTCCATGTAGAACCTCTCCAGAACGTGCTCTTAGTTTTGGTGGAATAAAATGCTTTTCTCTCCTCAAGGTCTCCTCGGCCTTATTTCAATAGCGGGTAAGAACTCTGGAGCCCATGCATGTTTTTTTCTTAAGCTCTGTCTACCAGAACTTAGAACTAAACTCTGAGCTCTTTGGTGTCTAGTTTTCTGGCAACTTGGACAGTCTGTTTACTCTGTTCTGTGCTTCCCCTCCCCTTTATGAGAATCATTCCTCCCTGTCCAGAACTCCACCCTTATTTCGGAGCAATTAGGATGTCAAGTGTGACCTGGTCCCACTGTGGCCATAGCTGCTGGTCCAGTGATGAACTCCCGGCCCAAGCCAGGCCCTAACCCTTACCTGGGGCATGTTGGAACTGAGAGATGCATCACCCTGGAGAGGCCAGACCACAGAAATCAAATTCATAAAACTGAGAAGCAGTTGCCAGCTGAGTTCTACCAAGTGGCCAGGGACTCAGTGCAGAGCAAACTTGAGGTGGGAGTGGAGACAGCACCCTCCTGCTTTCAAGCCCAAGCCTGTTCCTATCTGTGGCTTCCCCTGAGGCACCTCTGTCCTCTCTTAATAAATGCCTCCTTTTGCTTGAACTACTTTGAGTTGAGTTTCTAAACTTTCTTAATTGATAAAGGAGATTATATTATTTGCCTGCTTAAAGTTCTCAAAGGTACTTAACACATTGCTGACCCATCATGAATTACCTGGCAACACGGACAGTTTCTGTGTAAAATTGCCGGTCCATAATGTGTTGAAATGTTAGAGGCGCTAAGTGATTCTGTATTATAAGTAGCTAAGAGATGAGGAGGGGAGAAAGAATAAAACAGGTTGAATCTGGGGTAACTGGGAATGGAGACTGGGAGAAATGAATTAGGGAACAGCCGCTATGTTAACACATTATTGACAGGCAATTTTACGCAGGAAATATCCGTGTTACCAGGTAACTCCTGACTGGTCAGTAATGTGTTAAAAACTGGGCACTTTGCCATGCAGAACAAGGGCCCCTGTGCTCTGGCTTCATCCCACTTCTCCCCTTTTCACTCTCTCCTCTCATTCTCCTGCAGCCATGACAGCCTTCTCACTGCTCTTCCAACTCTCTGAGCCTGGGGACCTCCAAAGCCTTTGCACAGCCTTGTGTGCCTAGTTCCTCCTTGTCACCAACTCAGAGAGAGGCCTTTCCTGTGCCCACCCAACCTGAAGCTGCCCCCACTCACTCCTCCCTTTCACCCCATTCTGCTTATTTTCTTCATCATCATCATCATTCTGAAATTATCTTGTTAATTTGTGCTTTGTGTACATCCAAGCACCTACAGGTGACCTCTAAGAGGTCACAGCTGTAAAGCACAGCAGCATAGAGCCTGGTCCTCAGTAGGCACTCAGTGGATAGGTGTCAAATGAATTCATTTCTGTGTTGTACAGAGTCCCACTTAATACATCAGGTGTCCTTAATCCTGCACCTCACGTGGTTCTTGAGCTGTGCAGTCTTTGTGTTACTGACCTTTGTTCTGGATGACAGACCCCTCAAGGGCCTTCTGGACTTGATAGAAAAAAAATCAAGAAGATGTACTTATTTAACAAATACTACATGTTTTTAAGCGCTTTACACATATTATTTAATCCCCCCAACAACCATATAAGGGATAATAAAGCAGCATTATCATTTCATGTCACAGATGAAGAACTATTCCTAGGCCATGGGCTGACAAAGGCAGAGCAAGGACTCCCACCCAGGGAGTGGCCTTCCCGCAGGACAGAGCTTGGGTCTATGACCTCTCAGCCAGGCTGCTCCCACAAGGAGGGGCTGGGAGGAGATAAGATGCATATCTCTCACTCTTACATCTGGGCTTTGAACAGGATCCAGGAGTGTCTGATTAGGACCGTGACAGATCGCAACTAGACACCACAGGATGATTGAGGGCTTTCTCTAATCACACCAATTGCTATCAATTACTGTGCCGGCCCCCCTGGGCAGCATCTGTGGGATTTACACCTCATTAGATTGTTGGTGCCAAATGAAGCAACGGGGGTTCTGTGTCCCCTCCTTCAGGAACCGCTTGTGTTACGCAAAACCCTTAAAGGGTAACTGGAAAGGGGAATCAAAAACCTCAGGGAACAACAGCCACCTACCAGCTGGAGGAAACACACCGCAATAGCCACAGTGTAGTGCTGAGGGTTCTGCCTCGATTCCTGCTTCACTTCTCACTGAGCTCAGAGATTCAGCCTGAGACTGAGCAAAACTGCAGAACAGCTGGTCCCTGAAGGGCGACTGGGGAAGGGCTGTGAGTTCAGGGTGGTGGGGATTCAGCAATAGTGGGAATTCAGCTGTGTATGTGTGTGTGTGTGGGAGGGGACGGGGGTCGGAGGCAAACATGGCTTGAGGCTCCCCTGTAATTTGCACTGGCCTCTCCCCATTGATAAAAAATGCACGAGCTTCTGCCACAAACACAGCCTGCAGCCCCCAGCCAACCCAGCAGGGCCCCTCTAGAGCCTCACTCCATTCCTGGAGCAGTGCCCAGAAGGCCACTCCTGTCCCTGCCAGACAGCGCTCCTGAGGTCTATAGGATAAAAACAGGAAGGTGAGAAGCCAGGAAACCTGGATTTCCTTATTGGTTTCCTAAGACGAAGAGGAGGAAGAGAAAGAGGCCGAAAATGAAGAGAGGTCAAAGGAAACGGACCACGACCACGTCAATGCCAGGAATGGGTCCCAGACTTGATTATAAAGTCCGGAGGCTTCCCCGGGTGGTGTTTGAGCATAGTGATTTTTTTTCCACAAGCAACCACAAACCAGCCTGCAGGATGGCAGGATGGCGACTGTACAGGTGGATGCCCGAACTCCTCCCACAATTGCTGAAAGGGGGAGAGAAGCACAGTCCCTTGACCTTGTTAGGTGGAGTGGAACAGATGTCCCAGAAATAACAGAGTCAGGCTCACCTCAAGGGTGCCTGGGGTGGGCACCATTGAGGGGACTCAGATCCCCTCAGCACATACTGTGATCCAGGAAGCTCAGCAGGCACAAGCTTGACCTTGCAGGAGAGCATTCCTCTGGCCAGAGAGCATGCTCAGCATGAGTGCCAGGCAGGCAGGAGGAACCCCCAGGAGCAGCCCTCACCAGTGGTGACATAAAGGGCACTGGGGTGACTCGGAGTGTGTTCCTGTTTTCCAGGGGGCTCCACTGGACGATGCTCCAGTTGTCCATAGTGACAACACACCCTGAATGCTTTGCTTCCTCCCTGTCTCACTGCCCCACCTTCCTACTAGTGCTTCCTGGTGTCACTTCACAGATAAAAACACTCACACTCCAATATATCTCTCAGGATCTGCTCTCTGTCTGAGCTCTCTGTCTCAAGGTCTGCTTCCAGGAAAACTCAAACCAACAGTGCCTTTGGGCAATTTATTAGGGAGCACCCCTCAGGATGAATGGGGCTTCAAGTGCACAGGGTTTGGCATGCAACCATCCCCTGGTCCGACAAATTCCAACACCAGGGTACAAAGAGTCAGTGACAGGTGGGCTGGATTTCAGCTTTCGGCTGACTCCTCTGTTGGACATCTATGCCCTACACAGAGGCCCCGAGGTAACCACAGACACATCCTCTCTTCTCCAGGACCAATCTGAAAGGATCAACAGACCTACTCCAAAGGCACAGGGGAAACAGACCTCCAACAGGCTCTGAACATTCCTAGGGATTCAGGGAGGGGGCTGGGTGTGAAAGAAAACAGTACAAGGTTTGGGGTGCAACTGCTCTGAGTTCAAATCTTTCTACCACTTAATCATGGTGTGACTTTGGGTAATTCATTTCACTTGCCTGAGGCTTCCATTGCCTCAGCTGAAAAGGGGGAACATAACTGCAGTGGGTACAAGCTAGGAAGCAAACAGCATGGCTGCAGCGCCTGGCAGGGGAAGCTGCTCTTTCCAGATCCTCATCACCTATGCACCCCAAACAGCCTGCCAGATGCCCCACCCTGCCAGGCCTGACCGGGACCCTTGGGCGTGAGTCTTTGAGGTTCTGTGACACTCGGAACCAGATCAATGCTGAGCTAGTATTGGATTCTCTCTGCTGCTGGGTGCTCAAGTATAAATGTTAAAGGGAAAGGAAGCCAGCTGACTCAGGTGCTAGTGACCAAGGCTCACGTCCCATCTGTTCTTCCCGTCCCCCACTTCAGGTTAGGCAGGAGAAACAACTCCCTGACCACTCCTTGCTGAGTAAACTGATGCGTGAACCAATAACCCCTTGAGAGATTCCTGTGCCAAGGGAAGGCACTGAGGCTGCTTCTTTATTTCTTGACTCTTGTGCTGGGAGGGTAAATAGTCCACAGCTCTCCCTGGATTTCTTAGCAGTTTCCACTGGATGTTAAGCTGCCCCAGGTTTTCCTTAACCTGGAGGTGCCATTTAAATATGAATCGAGGGCCTCCTTATCTATGCAAAAACCTGCCAAGCTATTCTTTCACCCAGGGGAAATCACCAGTGTGACCTGTGAGAATTAAGATTCTTGGTGCCTGGAGCTAGGGACCATGTGTCTCCAGCCTCCCCATAGCCAGTCTGTTTCATCCATTAGGAACAAACACCCACAGCCACATTATCCAGGTCTCACAAAAAAAATTGGAAAATAGGGAAAAATAAAAGGTGTTGGCTTGATGTATTTAAAGAAAAATATGTAAACTCAAAATCAACAAATAATCAAATGTTTATAAAATATTGGGTCCACTTTGTCCATTGTTTAGTTTAGTTTTCATTAAAATGTTATTTTACCTGAAAACAATTTATGGATCGGTTACCTTGCTTTGTAAGAACTCTGGAGTTCACAGAGAAAGCACAGGTGATAGTAAATTGAAGGAGTTACTATTCATAGTCAAGTAAGTTCAAAAGCAAAATTCTAAAAATTCCCTACCATGTATTTTTATACACATACATACGATGCAGGTGCAGGGTAACATTTGATATATAACGTAAGATGAAGCTTGCAAGAGTCCCTGGGACCCATGAATATCTTAAAATGTCCCTGAGGAACTCACCCTTTTTGAGGAGGTCCCTGCTTTTCTTTCCTAGGGAAGCTGATTTGAGAGCCAGTCACTGGCCCCTATAGACATACACAAAAAATTTCTATTATTTCAGGGGAGGGAAATGACCACTTTGTCTCTTAAAATGAAGAAACTTCATGACCAGCAACTGGCACACCTTCCTCCTTCAGATTTGCCACACCTATTTCCTGCAGAGATGTGAGGAAGACTTTTCTAGTCTCTGGCATCTGACTGCCATCTCTCCAGGAAGCAGGTGGAGTACAGAGTCCTTCCAGAATGGTCGCCACCAACATGCTAGCCATGAGGGCTGCTCCCAGCTTCCCACGTGGGCTCTCACAGGCTGCACCCTGTGGATGCAGCCACCCTCTGAAAGGCCCTTATTCCCCAAAGCTGCTTCCCACCTGATTATGGCTTCTGTCAGCATCTTTAGAGCAAGAGGTGGCTAGGGAAATCCCCACACTGAGAGCATTCCTTAGATATTTGTTTTCATGCCACTTCAAGGAGCAAGCTGATTTCAAATACACACTTTAGAACTGCATGAGCTTGCCCCATCTTCTCTCTAATTAAGGCAAAAGGCGCAGGGCAGCCGTGAGGAAACCCTGTGCAGGCCTGGCTCAGAGATGCCCTGGGCAGCTTCCAGGCCTAGAGAGGTGCCAGCAGCACCGGCTGGGGACAGATGGGTGCTGGGTTTGTCAATGAATAATTCACATCCTTAGAGAGCCCTGCTGATACTTGGCATCAAGAAAGGTTCTTTCTAAGCCCAGACAGTGTGCAGGCAGGTGGGGGTTCCGGAGCAGAGGCTGGGAGAACTTGGGGGAGTGAAGCTGAATCCACAGACTCTGCTTCTGGGCACTCAACTGGCATCTCCAGCAACTCCTGAGCTGCCCTCCCAGGCAGAGCATGAGTCATCATCAGCATCACAAGCCATGCCGCCTGGCCCCAGAGGGCTGTTGGCTGGGACATGTCTCCCCTCCTCCTCACAAAGCTTTGCTCCTGGCTCCGCTCCACCTCTCAGTTCCAGCCAACACTCAGGAAGCCACTGCCAGTCACATCTCACAGAATCACAAATTCACAGAAATACAGAATTCAATCCAAAAAAATTTATATTGAATCTAGGATGTACCGGGCTCTATTCTGGTGCAGCCTAGACAGAATAACTACAAACCCAAATTCTCATGGAGTTTAAATTCTATTGGATGTTATCACCGTAAACCAATATGATCTGGTCTCCTCCGGTGGAAGAAAAGGTATAAGGGATTTAGCGTTAGCCCTGAACCTAACACAGTGCTGGGAGCTTTGTATGAGTCATTTAATTCCCTTCGCCTTGGCCAGGCACGGAGGCTCATGCCTCTAATCCTAATACTCTGGGAGACCAAGGCCAGTGGATTGCTGGAGCTCAGGAGTTCGAAACTGGCCCGAGCAAGAATGAGACCCTGTCTCCAAAAAGCGTTCAGCACTGTGGAGGGTACCTGTAGTCCCAGGTACTTAGGGGGAGGCTGAGATAAGAGGATCACTTGAGCCCAAGAATTTCAGGTTGCTGTGAACTATGATGCCACAGCACTCTAGCCAGAGTGTCAAAGTGAGACTCTGTCTCAAAAAACAAAAACAAAAACAAAAAAAACTTCTCTTCTCCTTCACAATCCTTGAAAAACAGGATTATCGTCCCAATTTCACAGACAAAGAAACTGAGGCCCAGGAGCATTTAGTAAGATGTCCAAGATCACAGAGATGGTATGTGGTAATCCCCAATCTGTTTTCTAAGCAGGTGACATTTGTCCTTCACAAAATCTCCCTATTCCTCCAGCCCACATTATTAGTTTCCCTTTAAAATAAAATACAAGCTTAGCTGCTAAGGCCAACATTTAGTAAGTTTGTGTGCTTGGACAGAGGACTCAGTCTTCTCTTCTGTAAAATGGGATTGACAGCACCCACCTCCCTGGTTGTAGTAAGGATTAGATATTAGGTTCACACAGCCTTTTGTCCAGAGCTTGGTGCTAAGGTTCATAGATGTGAGCCATCATTAGGAGCTATAGTACCTTTAACCTTTGATATGAATAACTGAGTAAGGAGGAAATGGTAGGTTATATCTAGCAAATCATCCCTCATAAAAGAGAATAAAAGTGTACTAACTAAGGCTTATAAAAGAAAAATATGTTTGCTGTGAACATTTTATATATATATATATATATATATATATTTTTTTTTTTTTTTTTTTTTTTTTTACAGAGTGTCATTGTTTTGCCCAGGGTGGTGTGCGGTGGGATCAGCCATGCTCACACCAACCTGGGCTTAAGTGATCCTCCTGCCTAAGCCTCCCGAGTAGGTGAGACTACAGGTGCCCACCAGATTGCCCAGCTAGTTTTCCTATTTTTAATAGAGACAGGGGTCTTGCTCTTGTTTAGGCTAGTCTCTAACTTCTGAGCTCAAGCAATTCTCCAGCCTCAGCCTCCCAGAGTGCTGGGATTACAGGTGTGAGCCACCACTCCCGGCCTGCTGTGAACATTATAAATGTAGTAGGTGTTCAACATGTTACGGCATTTTGATATTTACTGTCATGACTTTAGGATATAGGCAAGAAGAATTCTACATTGTCACAACCTAATCCCCCACCCCAGGAACCAAGTCTGTGCTGCCTGTGCTGCCCACAGTGAGAGCTGCCAAGTCTCGCTGTCAAGTGACACTGCCAGGTGTGGATTCTCAGTGGAGTCCCTGCCAAGGTGGCTATGCTAAGCATATATAAATGTTCTGGGCTCCTTGTTGAAATATCGATGGTCTAGAAGTATAGTTGTATTAAGCTTAGGCAATATTTCACCATCACAGCCCTTTGCTTTCCTTACCTATGAAAAAAGCCACCAGGAGACAGACCATCTGCTCTCCTTTACAGCCTTTCATAATACTTTTTCACCTTTTGTCTGTGTATCAGAACATCTACCAATTCAGTGGGTAGCTCTTAATTCAGTGGGCATGCCACAGTGGGACGGTTCTTCGGGGCCTTGGGCGTGCTCATTCACATGCCTGTAGTTGGCTTCCGGAGTAGCTGGCTAGTCAAGGGGCCCCAGGTGGGATGGCTCATCTCAGCTCTATCTCTCATTACCCAGCAAGCAGACTGAGATTGTTCATATGGTCTCACAAGGGCTGTGAGAGTGAAGACGCATCTCACTGTGCCTACACCATGTTTGTATTCCACTGGCCAAAGTCAGTCACTCAGTCCAGGGTCAGAGTAGGAAGGCACTGAAAGTTACATGGCAGGGGCTGCAGGTACCAAGGTGAGAGACTCAAGGTGCCAAAGTACCTGGTAAAGTCCAAATATGGCTCAGAACATGCTTGGCTGATAGTGATCAAACTCTACCCAGTTCAAATTAAGCAAAAAAAAAAAAAAAAAAAAAAAAAGATAAAGAGAGAGAAGAAAAGAAAAAAAAAAAAAGAAGAAATATGCATTTCATTGGCTTGGATGACTATTGAAAGGTGCAGGGTGGAACAAGCCTTAAGGATGCCTGGATGCTGAGCCTAAGACAATGTTGTCAGGCTGGGCATCATGGCTCATATGTGTAATACTAGCATTTTGGGAGGCTGAGGCCCAAGGATTGCTTGAGGTCAGGAATTTGAGCATAATAAAACCTTATGGTTACAAAAAGTTAAAAAAAAATTGTAGCAGAGTTTGGTGGTATGCTCCTGTAATCCTAGGTACTCCAGAGACTGTGCCAAGAATCTGAGTTACAGTGAGCTATGTTCATGTTACTGCCCTTGAGCCCAGGCCCTGTCTCTAGATAGATAGATAGATAGATGGTCAAGTAAATCAATCCCTCCCTCTCTTACTCCCTTCCTGCTTTCTTGCTTTTCTTTCTTTTTGTTGTTGCCCTGGGGAGAGCGCCAATGCATCACAGCTCATACCAATCTCAAAGTCTCGGGCTCAGGCCATTCTCTTGCCTCAGCCTCCCAAGTAGCTGAGACTACAGGTGCCGGCCACAATGCCTGGCTATTTTTTGGTTATAGTTGTCATTGTTGTTTGGCAGGCTCAAGCTGGATTTGAACCTACCAATTCCGGTATATGTGGCTGGTGCCCTAGCTGCTTGAGCTACAGGCGCCAAGCTCCTTCCTGCTTTCTTATATGAGATTTCTTTTCCAGAAAGGGTCCTCCCATGGTTACACAGATGATCATTATCTCAAAAATAGCTTACTTTCACTTTACCACCTCTGGAAGAAACAGCATCATTTCTAATAGCTCTGGCCAAAGTGCTGAGGAGGACTTCGGCCAGGTTTGCGATATCTGGCTGCCCCTGACCCAATCACTGTGGTCATAACAGGATACTCTAATTGGCCAGACCTGATCCATGGGTCCACCCCTGTGGTGGGATCAGTGGAGTAGTATCTGCCCAGCCACACAGGAACTGAGCAGCAGTACCACAGAGCGGGACAGGAGTGGTTTACAAAGAGGATGCCAGACAGCATGCCTACTGAGGTCCAGGCCCTCAGGCGATTCTGGGAAGATGCTTGAGAAGACTAGCTTTTTAAAAATGCTCAAGAAAAGGCTCAGCCAATAGCACAGTGGTTACAGTGCCAGCCACATACACCAAGCCTGGAGGGTTTGAACCCAGCCCAGGCCGGCTAAACAACAATGACAACTGTAACCAAAAATAGCCAGCATTGTGGCAGGTGCCTATAGTCCCAGCTCCTTGGGAGACTGAAAGCCCAAGAGTTTGAGGTTGCTGTGAGCTGTGATGCTACCACACTCTACCAAGGGTGACATAGTGAGACTCTGGCTCAGGGAAAAACAATAAAAATAAAAAATAAAATAAATAAAATGCTCAAGAAAAAAGACAGGAGAAGACCTTCCAAGATAAAAGGCACTATAAGTGCTCATGGCACACAGGAAGCAATCCCAAAGTGGACCACATTATACCATCCTCTGGGAAGGCATTTCTGGTGAGCTATCTACTTCTTGGTCAAAAATAGACTCCACGGAGATAGACTTGACTTGCCATATTGCCCATACTCTGGCCTGGTCTCCATCTTTTGTTACCAGGAGGATCACACATAAAAAGGGCCCCAGCTTTTGTAAAAAAGATCCTAAAGCAGAAACCTACCAGTCCTAGTCCTTGGAATGTTCAGGTGTAAATCACTTCCCCACCCCAGAAAAACGAGTGTGCCTTTGGATGGCCCTGTGAGAACTTCAGCAGGCTTACTACAAGATGCCTCTGTCCCCTTGCACAAGGGCGTGCAGGCATGAGAGCCTCATTCCTCTTACCCTAGCTTCCCCCAGACACTCCCCAAGCAGGACATGAAAACTCTGGGCCAGGCACCAAAAATGCTACTGAACAGGTATCCCTAAATCCCTTCTCCTAAACCAGGGGTTGGCAACTTTTTCCGTAAAGGGCCAAATGGTAAAATATTCTAGGCTTTGTTGGCCAAGAGGCAAGATCAAGGCTATGAGTTGGGTATTTATTTAACAAGAGAGAAAAGAAATTTCCACAAATTATTTTCAATTGTTTTTTTTCTTCTTCTTTTTTTTAATCTTAAGTTTGGAGGCTACACAAAAAGAGGCAGTGGGATGGATTTAACCCGTGAGCTAACTCAGTCCCTAAATTGTCTAGTGGAAACAGCCACAAGGTGAACAGTGTTTATACTGGGAAAGGACTGAAAAGGTAAGAGACTCAAAATCATAGCCTCAGACAGGGAGAGGCAGGAAAGCTGTGAGGGCAGAGTCTGAAAGAGAGTTTAGGGAAATTTGGAGGGGGGAGTGAGTCTTTGGGGACAGTAGCTATAACAAGAGAGGGACAGAGAACAAGAGAGTAAGAATAAAAGGAAAATTTTACAGTACAGTGGTCATCCTTCTGCATCCATGAGGAACTGGTTCCAGGAACCTCAGGATACCCAAATCCACTGATGTGCAGTCCCTTACCCATATGTGTAAAATGGCAAAGTAGTTGCATATAGCCTGTGCACACCTTCCTCTGTACTTTTTAATAGTATCTAGATATTCAGAATACCTAATAAAATGCAAATGTTATGGAAATAGTTGTCCTACTGCAGTTTTAGACAATAAAGGCAAGGAGGAAAAGTCTGTGTTTGTTCAGTCCAGATGCAACCTTCCATTTCTTTTTCTGGATTTTTTCCATCTATGGTTAGTTGAATTCAGGCTCGTGGAACCCAGGGATTTGGAGGGCCAACTGTATTTTCTATGCCTTACAAATGGAGGACAGAGGCTACCATAAATACTCAGTTGCTTTTCAATTATTGTGGACCCTGGATTGATGATTTTCTCACATTCATTTTCTTTAGAGTCTCATTACCTGTCACCCAGGTTGTAGGGCAGCAGCATCATTATAGCTCACAGCAACCTCAAACTCCTGGGTTTAAGTCGATTCTCCTGCCTCAGCTTTCCAAGTAGCTGGGACTATAGGGACACTGTCCCGTCAGCTAATTTTTCTATTTTTTGTAGAGACAGGGTTTGGCTTTTGCTCAGGCTGGTCTCGAACCTGTGACGTCAGGCAATTCACCCGCCTCGGCCTCCCAGAGTGCTGGGATTACAGGCGTAAGCAACCGCGCTTGGCCTTACATCTCTGGAAATTTTGAGCGTCTCTTCCTCCCTAGCCGCTTCCAGCCCGCTATCTTCTGTAACTCCGCTCAGGACTTCATCTGGAACTGCCTCCTGTGATTTTTAAATAAAACAGCCCCCTTAGTCGACTGTAATTAAACATACACTCCAGCCCGGGCGAGCTCGGCGTCTGCACCTGCCGCTGGGAGCCGCTTCCTCCGGACACCTGCGCCCGGCTGACCCCGCCCGCCGCGCGCACGCGCACTGGCCCGCCCCGCCCCTCCCGCGACCCCCGCGGCGCCGGAGGAACAGATGGAGCGATCATCCCCCGGGTTCCGCCGGGAGGCCCCCGCCGCCCCGGGGAGCGTTCTGCGGCAGTAAGACACATAATTAGACGCGTCAATGGACAATGCTGCGGATTAGAGGGGGTGGGTCGCATAACCGAGGCTCTCGGATCGATCGGCGCTCACGGCCACCGCCGCCGGGAGGCCAGCGGCCGCTGGTGCGCACACGTGTCCATGGTGCGTGCCGGGTGTCCACACCCACCGAGGCATCGGGCTGGTACAGGCAGTGACCTCGCCGGCCGTCCACCGACAGTCCCTTCACCTTGCCCCAGGGATGAACCAGGCAAGAAGAACCCACCGGAGGCCTTGGGGTCTATCCCTTCCTCTCCTGGGGAGCCAGGTGTGACCTGGAGTGACTCCGCCACCTCCCCAGCCTTTACAAGGAACAGCACCTCGCGTAGGTAAAGAGCACGGACTGCAGAGAAGTGAAGATCTTCCAGTGGACGACGCAGCCGATTAGGGCAGGGAGGACTCGCCGGGCCCACGGGTGGTCTGAGGGGTGCTAGTCGACCTCAAACCCTGGCCTGGTCTTCTGTAGAATGGAGGCAGTCTCTGCCCTGCTGGCACTTGTGGGGCAAAGTGCATTTGAGCTCGCTCAAGGCAGCTCAGATACCCACCATGTGTCAGTTTGAGCCTCAGGGAAAAGAAGCCAAGATAGAAGTGCAGTGTCTGGGAATGACAGGGAGAGGAAACGGGAATAGGCAGGGCGGGCCTTGGGCCAGGAGGAGGGCTGACCTGTGCTAAGAGGGGAAGGAGGCTCAGCAGGGAGAGCCTCACAGTGCAGCACAGATGGGGAAGTGGGTGGGAGTCCAGGACAGGGCTGTCTGGGAGAGGAGTCCTCACTGGACAGCACTGGCCAGTCAGTAGCCAAGAACAGCCTGGGGAGAGTGTCGCCTCAGTGTAAACGCCAGGGTGGATCCCATAGGGGTGGGGCAGCTGCTGGAGCTGTCAGTTCAGACTCCTTAGCAGGCTCGCCCTGGAAAGAAGAGCTGAGCTGTGCACACAGAAGGACGGTGGTAGTCAGTAAATGGAGGCAGACATTTATCTGTTAAGTCCGGGTTTTGAGCTACCACAGAGTCTGAGGACATTTGCTGGGGAAGCTGGGACACTTAATTTCTTTTCTGACAGATGGTGACAAGAAAGGAGATGCTTGCAGGTGCTGCTGGCCTTGAGACATAAGAGGTGTCCACATTGACAGGGAAGAAGTCAACACTGAGGATGGTAGCAGGGAGGCTGGAGCCTGGGACTGCTGGAAGGGCGGGGTGGGGCCCACAGCTGCTCTTAGGACCTCAGGGCAGCAGTGTGGGAATTTCATTTCAGAGGAATTTGCCTTAAGTCCATGGGGCTGCATCCTCCTACACCCAGTCACTCTCCTTTCCACAATCAACTACTGTCTCACCTTTTAACTCTGTATCTTTCCTCCACTACGCAGATTCTTCTAATTTGTATTTCTTCACCTTACTAAGTTGAGCTTGCAAAACTGACTCCAGCTTCATGGGTTTACTCAATGCATCTCTCACTCTCAGCAACTGGTGGGGGCCTAAACCTTTCGTCTATTCTCAGTTCAAATTTCTGACAGCAGGAATTAGATTATCCCAGCTCTTGCCTACTTAGACACCCTCAGAGGGGCTGGGTATCAGTACTTACTAAAAGTTTTTTGGATGGTCCAAAAAAACTGGTGCAACCAGAGAGAATAATCCCTGGATTAGTAAAGCTTTCTAGGCCCACAGCCTGCCCTTTGGTCAAGTTCAAGCCCAATCTAGTCAGCTGAGAGCCCCATGGTCTCAACATGCTCAAAGCCTCCTCCATCAGCAGGGCTATAGAAGGACTGAAGTGGAGACAGGCCCCTGCATGACATGTGTAGGACAAGACAAGACTAGCAGCACTTGATACAACGCAGTGGCTCAACAAATATGGTATAACAACTATTTCCATAGCATTTACATTGTACTAGGCATTATAAGTAATCTAGAGACGATTTATGTATTTATTTTTTGAGACAGTCTCACTATGTCGCCCTTGGTAGAGTGCCGTGGTGTTACGGCTCACGGCAACCTCCAACTCTTGGGCTTAAGTGATTCTCTTGCCTCATCCTCCTAAGTAGCTGGGACTACAGGCACCCGCCACAACACCCAGCTATTTTTTCTTGCCGTTGTCCTTGTTGTTTAGCTGGCCCGGGCCAGGTTTGAACCCATCACCCTCGGTGTATGTGGCTGGCACTGTAGCCACTGTGTTACAGGCACCGAGCCAATTTATTTATTTTTGAGACAGAGTCTCACTTTGTCACGACCAGTAGAGTGCTGTAGAGTCATAGCTCACAGCAACCTCAGACTTTTTTTTGGAGACAGTCTCACTTTGTTTCCCTGGGTAGAGTGCTGTGTCGTCACAGCTCACAGTAATCTCCAATCTTAGGCTTAAGCGACTCTCTTGCCTCAGCCTCCCAAGTAGCTGGGACTACAGTTGCCCACCACAACTCTTGGCTATTTTTTTTTTTTTTTTTTTTGTTATTGTTGCAGTTGTCATTGTTGTTTAGCAAGCCTGGGCTGGGTTTGAACCCGCCTGCCTTGGTGTATGTGGCCGGCACCCTACTCACTGAGCCACAGGCACTGCCCAACCTCAGACTGTTGGTGATTCTCCTGACTCAGCCTCCTGAGTAGCTGAGACTATACGCTCCGTCACAATGCCCAGCTATTTTTAGAGATGAGATCTTGCTCTTACTCAGACTGGTCTTGAACCTGTGAACTCAGGGCAATCCACCTGCCTCGGCCTCCATAGTGTTAGGATTACAGGCATGAACCACCGCGCCCAGCCTCTAGAGGCGATTTAAAGCATATCAGAAGATGTTCATAAATTATATTTAAATAATACACCATTTTACACAAAGGACTTGACCATGGGTGGATTTTGGTATTCACAGGGGTCCTGGAACCAATCCTCTATGGATAGTGAGGGACAACTATACTGCTTTTAAAATAAACCATGCTGCTGTAACGAAGTGAGGAAGAGCTACTGAGGAAGCACCTAGAAAATCTAAGCATCTATCCTTGGCAAAAACACTACAAAACAGGAATATCTTGATTAACCAAATTTACATTTGAGAGCAATTGCTTCCAAGGCAGTAAGAATAAATGCAGTTATGAAAATCCATACTTTAGGAGGTTCTTCAGTGACATGGGAAAATATTCATGACCTCACATTAAGAGAGAAAAAGGGATATAAAATGTATGGTTCTAATTTTGTTTTACAAACTCACATACACACAGGCATTTGCACAGAAAAAAAAAGACTGGAAATAGAGATGTTGAATGGATACAGGCGATTGCACTAATGTACACAGCTATGATTTAACAATTAAAAAAAAAAAAAGAAATAGAGATGCTGAAAAGGTAATTGGTTTTCAGGTGAGAGAGTTCTTCTTGAAGCTAAATGTATTCAGTTTAGAGGACTGATCTTTATCCTGAAATAATATCCTTGTGCTTTTGGGACATTAACAGGCTTTTATGAAAGAATGGTTTCAGCAGAATACTGGTGGGGTTGAGTTACTGATGCATATGAGAAATGAGAAGTGAGCAGCCTAATGTTAGCACCCTCTGGACCCAACCTGTTTGTTTTGTTCCTAATTTTAATTTTTGCAGAAGTCTGAAGGCAGAACTCTGCACTAGAGGATAGCCTGGCAGGAAGCTCTTTCCTGCTCTCATCCCTCCAGCTTTCCTTGGATTCAAGACTCTTCCAGATCGGGCCCTGATTCACTGGGATAGTGCCCACCACCTCAGGGGATGCTGCCCAGAGTGGGGACTTTACAGGTTTCCTGCCAGCGTTAGGGACCAATGGGTGGAGAATGCTGGGAAAGGGCTGGGGAGGGAAGGCAACAGGAAAAGACGGAACACGTGTGCCTGTTAGGCACGGAGATGAGAATGTCAGACTCAGAGGAGGAGGAGGAAAGACACAATTGATCTTTTTAATTAGAACGCTGGAATAAGTCATATTTAAAATACAGGAGAACACTTCAGACTTTAGACTTCACCTTACAAACTCAAATGGTGTGACCTAATCGCACATACCCTCATATTAACCTGTAACTGAGCACCAAGACTTGTGAAACAAAGGAAAACAAAAAAGAGCAAAGTGGCCTTGTATGCTAATTGAGGATTACTAGGTATTCATTCAAGCTATTTAGTCAGTTAATTTGTTTTATTTGGTTTTTCTTTCAACAAGTGTCATTGAAAGGTGTTCTGTGGATAGAGCTATGTGGGATCCAAAGCTGAAACAGGTATGAAAAGCTGAGATACAAAGTTGAGGTTTGTGTTCCCGTGAAGGAGCTGGGAGACATGTATGTTCCCAGCAGGGAGCAGGGCATACCCTGAAACCGTTATATAGTACATTGTTCTAGGAGCTCAGAGCGGGGAGGGGATTATTTCCAGCCTGGAACAATGAACAGTGACCTCCTCAAGTGGCATTTGAAAAGGGCCCCTAGGGATGAGTAAAATGTAAACATGCCAACAGGAAGGAAGAAGAAAAACCAACACAGGAGCAAACACATCAAAGAGAAAAAAATACAAGGCAGGTGGGGGAAACATACCTTCGATAAATATTTATGTATTACGAGCAAAGGAGCAAAGTTCTACAAGAGGCATTGGGTTGCAGTGGGGCTACTGTTTTCAAGGAGCTTCTGGGCTAGACATCGAACTGCTGGAACTTCAGTACTTCAGGCCAGCTGGCCCTGGCCAAGGGACTGTAAGCCGGGCTCTAGAGTCTCAGCTATGCTTGCTGATTCTTCCCCTGAATGCTCACTCCAGTAAGAGCAGTCAGGAAATGTCTCCCTGGAAATAGCTTCAAAGACCACAGCATACCACTGTGAGCGCTTAAAATACCAGATAGAGCATTCACAGCACTGCTCCCAGCATGTTTAAGGGGTAAGCAGCAAGATCCTTCCCGTAGGTAAATCCTTTCTGTTGTTGTTTTCTTCTAAATGCTTGGGCATCCAATCCCACATTCATCCTTTTCCTCTAGCTTATCTTTTCATGACTTTGGAGAGCAGTCTTCCTTATCTAGGAAACAAATGGCCTCCACGGAGAACTCAAAACAGCAAAGTCATTTATCTGTTTGACATGTGTTTGCCTGTTTGTTTTCTCCCGCTTTGAGACAAGAGTTGTGTCAACTGTGCGGGGCTGTGCCCCCATCACTTGAGAGACATGAATCAATTTCCCAGCTGCATTTATCACTTGCTGCCTTAAATCAAGTCTAATCAATGCTTCCTTCATTTGGTATGGATTGAAACTATATATAACATACTCAGAAAACAGGCAAGAAAAGCAGCAGATCACAAAAATTCCACCGGGGATTTAGATGGAATGATGTTAAGGAAACATTTGCAATCTTTGATTTGCTTTAACGCAGACCCTTGACTAAACAATCACAGAGATTTGCGTTTATGAAGCTTAACTTGAGTTTACCAGACATGCAGTGACATTACATGTCAGATCATTTTATACAGGGGGATTTCTGCCATCTTTAAAGATTTTATAATTAACACATTCTGAGGACTTTGTGTGTTTTAAATAGTTTTACTCCCATACTAAATTATTAATTCATTTCTATTTCTTTTATAGAGGGTTCTGATTTGCCACCATTGATTATATGTAGGTCAACTTCCAGTTACAACATATATAAAAGAATACAAATCTTTTTATAACAACTAATCCAGGAGTCCCTCTGTTTTATAGTAATCTTTAAAAAGGACTAAGAAAATTTGACTCTCCCTGTACTCCCCCTCATTCCTGGTAATAGAATTTGATCCCCACATCCAAAGTGGATTTTTCATTAGCAGGTGTGAAAACCGCTCCCCAGCTGTCAACCAATTTAGAATGTGGTAGGGAGAGTTCCTGTTGCACTTGTAGATTAATCTTGTGCTACTGAAAGATGATACCAGCTTAGATACTAGCACCTAAAACCAATGATGCCCTCAGCAAGGCCCCACATTATTCTTCAAGGATAATGGGAGAGGAGAGACAGAACATAGAAAAAAATAGGTCAATAATAATGCAAACCTAGAATATGAGGCAGTGTTCTGATTCATGGGTATAATTAGTATTTTTATCTAATCTGCTGAACTATGTAGACTCTAACCAATAGCCTCCTCTGAAGCGATTACTGGGGCTGACTCATTTTCACAGGGCTGGCTCCCCCAGCAGCCTGTTAGGCAGTGAATAGGGCCCTTTTCAGCCCTGAGATGTCAGACAATAATAACAAACCCTTACCTTGGTTTAATACTCCCCAGTTTACAAGAGTTTTGAACATACCATCTCATTGTACTGTAAGATAAGCAATAAAAGCAGTTCTATTCTCATTTTTAAGATGAAGGGTAAGGTGCAAAGTCTGGCATACCTTGCAACCTGGCCACACCTGAGCCTTGGCTCTGAAACTCAACTCCACATGTCCTCAACCCAAAAAGCTTTCGTTTTTCCCTTTGTGCCGCGACTAGGCAGTCACAAAGTCTACTCTGTGTTTCTCCTTCAACTTGTTTTTGTTCTCACATCACCCAGAGTTTTTTGGAAACTCATGTGTTTATAGATCACTAAAGTGGTTTGGTGAGTTGTCTAGTAAAAGAAAAATAGACGGCACCTTTGGACATGTTTTGGGTTTCAGACCTAACGTAGTATAGTGTTCTTACGCCTACCCTAAACAAAGACAGAGTAATGTGATATAACAAAGCTTCAACCTATGTGAACAAAAAAGGGTAAAAGAAACGCTGCAGACATCAGACACGGAGTCTGAAATTAAGGAGCTCACTCACATTGTCTTTAATACTCATGAGAGTTGTTTAATGATCTCCTTGGGTTTGAGGATATCTGGAAAGGATCACGTTTGCTCATTCTTTGGGGAAGGGAGTAATAGGTTTTTTTCACCCAAGACAAGTCTCCCTGAAGTAGATCCTGTCAAGATTCCTAAAGACGGACAAAAGTTAAAGGAAGAAAACTTCTGTGGCTTTAACCTTTTTTGTTTTTTTTTAAATTGATGCTCCCTTACTGGTCCTGCTTCTATGAGTGGCTGAGAACAGAGGAAAAGGGAGGAACTGTCTCCACAACACTCCATTTACTCACAGAACTAAACGCACAAGCAGAGTCACTGTTGTGGTTAGAAGTTGACAGCACGCAAAGGGATGGAACAGGTGAGAATAGGGGTGTTGTTAAAAAAATACAGCCCCCCCCTCAACTGGAGTACCTGAGGGGATCTTGGTTTGCTTCATCCCAAGAGAAATCAGTCAAAAGCAGCTTGGAGGGGCAGCGCCTGTGGCTCAGTGGGTAGGGCGCCAGCTCCACATACCGAGGGTGGCGGGTTCAAACCCAGCCCCGGCCAAACTGCAACAAAAAAATAGCCGGGCATTGTGGTGGGTGCCTGTAGTCCCAGCTACTCAAGAGGTTGAAGCAAAAGAATTGCTTAAGCCTAAGAGTTGGAGGTTGCTGTGAGCTGTGACACCTGCTTGAGCAGGGCGTCAGAGGGGAGTTAAAGGCTTGCCCTCCAGAGGACAACAGCACTGCCCTCAGCTTCTCTGCCAAAGTACAGTGGTCCTTGACCTCCTCAAAGCAGTTTACTTGTAATTCATGCTTGATCCCTGTCAGATTCAGGGGCCCAGAAGATAAAATGACATCCTCTTCTTGTTCTTCTTGGTCTCATAGGCCACATCATAGAGGGCAAGTGGCAGCCCTTATCTGGAAGCATCTTGACAAAGATGACATAGGGGTCCCCAACATTCAGGCCCACATCATCTCCCAGGATCTCCTTGTCCTCCTCCAGGCCGGTGTTCTTCTTGTCCTCACTCTGGCAGAAGAGCACCGCCTTCCTGTGCGTGTTCACCTCCCCAGGCATTGAAGGCTTGTGCACTGTCCCATCATTCAACACCTTGATGATGCCATGAGAGGCAGCCACACCAGAGGCCATGTTTCTGGAAGTGAAAGGTGAGGGTGAGAACCAGAGCCAAGGACAGCCACTGCAGCTGCTGCTGGGATTGACGCTAAGCTTTTAGACAAGACTGGATTTGCTCAACCTTGACTTTAGTGAAAGGAAATGAGGGGAGTTACAGGTGATACTTTTTCAAACTGGTTTCAGGTAATGTATTTATACTACTGAGGAGAAATGGATTTTCAATGGTCATAAGAATTTGGAAACTCTCTGGGGAGTCTGAGAGAAATCTTAAACACATTTTGACAAAACTGTTACAAGTGTTCAGGAGTTAACATGCATGCTAAATGGCATAGTCACCCACAAACCTAGTTATACGAACTAGAATTCATATCAGAAATACAGATACTCACAATCTTTATAAACCCAAAGTAAAAGGGATTATACCCTTTCTTGAAATAAAAATATACTACTTAGGTCTATTATATTTCATCTCCTCATCAAAGCAAATTGATTTATCTCATTTGTTCATTCAACCAATATTTATGGAGGGCTTCAGAGTGTGGGCACAGATGATTAAGTAACAAGACATGACACAGATCCCACTGCCCCAGCAGCTTAAGCTCAAGTGAGAAAATTTACATCTAAAATATTAATGGACACTTACACTTCTAGTCCAGATGGAGTATTAGGGACCAGATTCGTTCTCCCATCTAATACAACCAACAAAGACAAACAGGAACAATAGATGAACAATGGTTTTCAAGACACCCAATGTGAAAGAGAGAGATCCTGAGGGGAAAGGAAAAAACAGGTAAGTCCTGTGACTGCCCTACCTACTTACTACCTTGAAAGACAACCCAGGGGACGCTGCAGACTTGAGGAGACCAAGGCAACTAATGTCTGCAGGACAGGATAGAAATCCAGAGAGGAGAGAGTTGCATAGAGAGACCTGGATAGCTGGAGAAAGAGAGTCCTCCTCTAGGATCAAGAGAGTATTTAGTGATGAGGGCTGGGGAAAGAACCATCCAGAAAGATTGGAAGGAGCAGTGCTCAGCACTCATACAGGGAAGAGTGCCTCCTTCACTCAGCCATACTGAAAACACCCCTAAATTGTAGGGCACAGGGAGAACACTTGGGAACATCAGCGTTGGGGAATAACTCGTCCTAGAATGACCACTGCTCTGGAATCACACTATTTCCAAGCCACTTAGCTGTGCCCCCAAAACAAAGCTAAAATATATCTGTAAGAATAAATATCTAGCACCCAACATGGTAAAATCACAATGTCTGGCAGCTGATCAAAGATTACAAGGCATGCAAAGCAGGAAAACAGGACTCATGATGAAGACTATCAAGAATTTATAAAGAACTCTTAAAATGAGAAACCAACAAAACAAGTAACACAGCTTTAAAAACTGGCAGATGATGTGAACAGATACGTCAAAAGATAAGTGGATAACAAGCATATGAACAGATGTTTGACACTGTAAGTCTTAGGAAAATGCAAATTAAAAACCTCAACATCTCTGCATCTATTGGAATAGTTAAAATTTAAAAGATTGACTAGATCAAGGGAAGACAAACATATAGACAACGGGACCTTCATGCACTACTGTTGGGAATGTAAAATGGTACAGCCATGTTGGAGAGCAGTTGGGCATTTTCTTAAAACATTACGTAGATACCTACCATATGGCTCAGTCATTCTACTCCCAGATATTTACCTAAGAGAAATGAAAGCATATGTCTACACAAAGACTCGTACACAGATGCTCATAATGGCTTTATTTATAATAGCTCCAAACTGGAAACAATCCAAATGTCCATCAATAGGTAAATGGACAGATCTATTCAATGAAATAATACTCAGCAATGAAAAAAATACCTGACATGCTACCACATGAGTGAATCTCAAAATAATTATACTGAGTAAAATAACCTGACCAAAAAAAGATGCATATTGAATAATTCAATTTATATAATATTCTAGGAGATGCAAACTCACATACAGCCCCGGCCAGAAACTGCAAAAAAAAAAAATAAAAAAAATAAAAAAATAAAAAAGAAGAAAGTAGACTGATGGTTGCCTGGGGGTTGGGGACAAGCAGACAGGTGGGAGGAAGGAATAACAAAAGCACAGGAGGAGACTCGGGGATGATACTTGGTATACACACATGCCAACATTTATCACACTGTATGTTTTAAATACATGCAGTTCATTATGTGCCAAATATGTCTCAGTAAAGTTAAAATGAAAATATTAATGATCTCTACATTCTAGAGACTCAGTAGAACAAAGTATTATTCTCCATCTAAACCTTTAAACTTTAAAGTTAAAGAAACAAGTTACAATAGGAAACCAAAAGGCATAAACATTAGCTCACTGAAAAAGTGCTGTCCAGTTATCCCTGAGAGTCTGTGGGAGACTGGTTTCAGGACTCCCAGCCCTGCAGAGCTGAAAATCCTCAGATGCTCAAGTCCTTAATATAAAATGGCATAGTATTTGCATATAACCTACCCACATCCTCTCATATCTTTTAAATTATTTCAACACTATTCATAATACCCAAATACAATGGAAATAGTTATATATATTTTTAAAGACAGAATCTCACTCTGTTGCCTATGCTTGAGTTCCTCAGCATAAGCTAAGCTCACAGCAACCTCAAACTCTTAGGCTCAAGCAATCCTCATGCTTCAGCCTCCCAAGTAGCTATGACTACACATACCTACCATGATGCCCAGCTAATTTTTTCTTTTAGTAGAGACAGAGTCTCGCTCTTGCTTTGGCTGGTCTTGAGTTTCTGAGCTTGAGCAGTCCTCATGCCTTGATCTCCCAGAGTGCTGGGATTGATTACAAGCATGAACTGCCACGCCCGGCCTGTTATACGGTATTGTTTATAAAATAATGACAAGGAAAAAAATGACTGTGCATGTTCAGTATAGATACAATTTTTTCTTAAATATTTTCAATCTGTAATTGTTTGAATCCACAGATGAGAAATTCACAAATATGAAAGGCCGACTATATATACTAAGAAAAGGCTCGGCGCCTGTGGCTCAAGTGGTTAAGGCACCAGCCACGTACACCTGAGCTGGTGGGTTTGAATCCAGCCCGGGCCTGCCCAACAAAGACAGCTGCACCCCCCCCGCCCCCCCCCCAAAAAAAAATTAGCAGGGCGTTGTGACAGGTGCCTGTAGTCCCAGCTACTTGGGAGGCAGAGGCAAGAGACTCACTTGAGCCCGGGAGTTGGAGGTTGCTGTGAGCTGTGATGCCACAGCACTCTACCCAGGGTGATAGCTTAAAACTCTGTCTCAAAAAACAAACAAACAAAAACATGTGTGTGTGTGTGTACATATACCATATGTATACTAAGAAAAAAATACAAAGTGAAAATGAGAAATTCTTTTTTTTTTAAAATTAAATCATAGCTGTGTACATTAATGTGATCATGGGGCACCATACACTAGTTTCATAGACCGTTTGACAACATTTTCATCATAGCCTTCCTGGCATTTTCTTAGTTATTGTGCTAAGACATTTATTTACATTCCACATTTCTAAGTTTCACATATACCCTTGTTAGATGCCCCGCAGGTGTAATCCCACCAATCCCCCTCCCTCTGCCCACCTCCCCCCTCCCTTTCCCCCTTCCCCCTATTCTTAGGTTGTAACTGGGTTATAGCTTTCATGTGAAAGCCATAAATTAGTTTCATAGTAGGGCTGAGTACATTGGATACTTTTTCTTCCATTCTTGAGATACTTTGCTAAGAAGAATATGTTCCAGCTCCATTCACGTAAACATGAAAGAGGTAAAGTCTCCATTTTTCTTTAAGGCTGCATAATATTCCATGGTGTACATATACCACAATTTATTCATCCATTCATGGATCGATGGGCACTTGGGCTTTTTCCATGACTTAGCAATTATGAATTGGGCTGCAATAAATACTCTGGTACAAATATCTTTGTTATGATGTGATTTTTGGTCTTCTGGGTGTATGCCTAGTAGAGGAATTATAGGATTGAATGGCAGATCTATTTTTAGATCTCTTAAGTGTTCTCCAAACATCTTTCCAAAAGGAATGTATTAATTTGCATTCCCACCAGCCGTGTAGAAGTGTTCCCTTTTCTCCACATCCATGCCAACATCTCTGGTCTTGGAATTTTGTGATATGGGCTAATCTTACTGGAGTTAGATGATATCTCAAAGTAGTTTTGATTTGCATTTCTCTGATGATTAAAGATGATGATCATATTTTCATATATCTGTCTGGATTTCAGTTTGAATCTCATTTTCCTGATGCCCTTCCCTCTGGACAGGTCCCCCATTATATGATTTCATAATGCCCTGTATTATACTAATGCTCATCATAGTTTAAACTTACTAGGTCTGTGTGGTGTTTATTAGTGTCTAATAAACTGTCTTGCCTTACAGCCCCATGAGACTATGAGCTCCATGAGGGCAGGAGTTCCATCTATGTTACTTACCCTAGCCACTCACACGTGATTGGCTCTTGCTAAATATTGGTTAAGTAAGTGAATAAATAAATTAATGGGATCCCTAAGGCACTCATAGTGTGATGAGGGATGCAGACATGTAAACATATTCATAACACAGCAGGGCAAGTTCTCTGAGAGAGAGGGAGAGAGAAGCTGTATGTAGCTATACAGAGAGACCATCACAGCACAGCAGCCAGCCTTGGGGCTTTTGGCAGCAAAGGCTTCTTGGAGGAGATGACTGGAGTCTTACAGGATGCCAGGGTATCAGCTAGGTAAGGCAGTGGATGACAGGGTGGGCGTGGAGGAGACGACCCCCTGGCTGGCGGGTGGGCTAAGCAGCAGATGTTCAGGAAGCATAGTACAGTGGGATTGGGAGTCAGAGCCTGGAGCCCTTGCCTGATGTGGAATCAGGTCACCACTTGTGCAGCTCTGAGTGTGTCACTTTCTACTCCCTGTGTCCTGGTCTCCACTTTTATAAAATGGGGTTACCAGTAGTACCTATCTCCTAGGGTTGTTATAAGGATTAGCAGAGTAAGTACATATAAACTATCTGGCTATATAAATATGTCTTCATATATATTAATGTATGGATTTACTGTTTTTCCTTTCAAGATTTCCATTGCCTATGACTTTGCCATCATGTTAATTTGGGGTGTCAGTTGTCTGGTTGTTAGCGATGATCCCTGTGGGTTCAGCACCCTTACCCTGTCTGCTATCTCTGAGCACTTGCTGTGTGCCAGGCCCTGTGCCCAGCCCTGGATCTCATCATATCAGGCAGCCCCTCACCAGCCCTATAAGTTGGAGACAGCCCGTTGTAAAATTGAGGAAACTGAGGTCCAGAGTGGTTTGGTCATTTGCCAAAGGCCTTGCAGCACAGCTCGGAAGGGCACACGTGAGATGCAAGCCCACGCTGGTCTGGCTCTAGTTACTGAAGCTCTGCTCGCCTTTTTGTTTCAACCCAGTGCTTACCAGTGGGTGCTGTGGTTCTGGTGGATGCAGACTGGTTTTTTGTTTTGTTTTGTTTTTTTCTGTCTGTTTGTTTTAGATAGTCTCAAGCTGTCACCCTGGGTAGAGTGCCGTGGTGTCATAGCTTACAGCAGCCTCCAACTCGGTTTCCAGAGATCCTCTTGGCATATATACATATATATATATTTTTTGTTTTGTTTTGTTATATATATATATATATTTTGTTTGTTTGTTTTTTAGTAGAGACAGGTGGGTCTCAGGTTTTTGCTCACAATGGTCTTGAACTCATGAGTCAAGCAATCCACCTGCCTTGGCTTCCAGAGTGCTAGGATTACAGGTGTGAGCCACCGTGTCTGGCCAGATGCAGACTGGTTAACTGCCCCACAGGCCTCTCCCTGAGCTTTCCTAATCTCTAGGGCTGAAGTTATTGCCAGCCTGCGGGGTGCTGACATATGAGACCCTGTGGGGCAGTCCCTTTGTCATTAACCTGGCTGGCTGAACAGAGTATTTTAGACCCTGTGTGCCAGGCCTCACCTAGACCAACCTAATTAGGGCACAAGCCTCTGAGTTTGAGAATCATTTTCCAGGTGATTCTGATGCATGATTCTGATGAGGACCCCCTGACCTGGGTCATTTTCATGACTGTCTCTGGGCCTTCCCTGGCTAATGGAATCTTTGTCTGCACTCCCACCTCTGGGCTGGAAGGGCACAGAGAAGGGCTTGGATAAATGATAAATGCAGTAGAGCAGCATAGAGGGAGAGGGTGTTAGACTGATGGAAAAAGTAAGCATCCTCCTGGGGTGATGAAGAAAAAGCTTCTCAGAAGAGCAGTCTGGAGCTAAAGGACAATGTGGTGTAAAGGCTGTGGCCGGAAGCTGTGACAAGTCAGTTGTCTGGCTGTAGTCCAGAGAATTCTTATGAATATGGGGTCTGAGGAGACTTTGAGGAGAAGCCTGAAGATGGCCCAGAGGTCAGATCATGAGGGCCTGGGGACGCCCACGAAGCCTGACCTTTCCCCACCAAAAGCTGCCGGGACTGGGCACCATCTCATGCAAGTCCTCATTTCTTCCTGATCCTTTCCACCTGCTCCATCTTGGCTCTTGACTTCTCTTTTTTCCTGGTTTCCAACTCCACACTATCTAATCTGCCGCTCCTTGAAACCTTATGATTCCTCTGACATGACTGATCCTTCTCTCAGAAGCTTCTCCCCCAGGGAGAGAGATAAATATTGCTTTTGTGCTCACCCATCACACCCAGAGCCTATGGATGAATTTTCATTTTAAACCTCATTCAGGAGCCTGCTGACTGTCTGATCTCCCACCCATTGGCCACCACTTGGGAAGAATGTGTAGGTGCCCTGGCAGCCAGAAGTGACTGTGGCCCTCAAGGACTGTTCCCATCTTCCTGCTGTGTAAAGTTCAAGAGAACAGGAAAGGGACTGGATTGAGAGGAATGGCACCTATGGGTCAGGGACAACTATGATCTGGCTGAATCTTGGAGAGAGGACATTAGTCCGTGCTCCTGGCTGGTAGCTGCTGACTGTTACCATTTCTCAGGTCACAGACAGCCATCACAGCAGAGAACTGGTTAAGTCCTGTCATTACAGAAATTAGCATCTGTGTTTGGAAATGGCGGCCATGGTGCAGACTGGCTTGGTGGGGCCCATTCCCCTGGAAAGCCTGATCTCATCAGCCCTTTAACCCAGGAGTTAAGAATTCCTGCAGGGCAGCCATGTTTTAAACTTGGAATGGAAATAGGTGATTCAGGGTGTTTCAAAAACTTCTCTTGGAAGTGGGGAAAGAAAGCACAGAGAAAGGGTAGGAGGGAAGGGGTGGGGCCTGGGTGTGTACCACACCTTTTGGGGGCAAGACACTATTGTAAGAGGGACTTTGCCTAACAAATGCAATCAGTATAACCTCAATATACTCAATATAACAGTACCCTCAATGAATCCCCAACAATAAAAAAACAAAACAAAACACTTCTCTCAGAACTCCTGCTGGCCTTACTCCTGTGACTTTCTCTCCAGATTAACACTGATTAGCAGAGCTTCCATGCTCCCCTCCCCTGATTTCAAATGTGTAGGACTCTCACATAGATTTGTAAGGGCTTTTTCTATATGTAGACTATTACTATTTTAGAACTGTAGGAGTAGGAGGTCCCTGAGTTATAAACATTCAACCTAGAAAAAACGGAGATATATTGCTGCGTAGATTAGTGGAAGGATAGAGCCACTCATGACTACAGAAGGTTGGCCTGTAGCCAGAGCACAGAACAGGGAGTACCAGGGCAAGGACTTCATGCTAAGGCAGCTCTTGGCCCCACAACTCTGTTGGGTCATGGGTTAGAATAAATTAAATAACATGTTTTTATAAGCCCAATAAGTGATAGGTGTGTTTAGAGGGCTAGCTGGGAGCCTAATTCTCAGGTCTAACAGTAACTAAGAACTCATTTGAAATTCTGAACGATCAGTTTATAAACATGCCTGTGACACAATGCAGAGACATGGCCCATTTGTAACTGGGGACTACTTGTAATTCTGCAAGATTCCCTCTTGGAATCCACATCAGATCTATTACCTAAAAATACATGAGTCATTGGGTTTTGAGGACACTCACTTTAGCTTTTTCTAGGAAAAGTTCATTGGAATTCAGGAAGATCTGAACATTCGGGCTTAAGCAAGGATCTAGTCATTCTCTTTTCTGTCTCTCTTGTGGTTTCTCTGGAAAAGTTCTCTTCAGTATACCACACCAGTGGGTTAGTTACTGTTTTTAATAAGTAATACTTGCATCTGATACAGAATTCAAAAGGTCTGCAAAAAGGCAATCCCTATGGCTCAGTGAGTAGGGCGCCCGCCCCATATACCGAGGGTGGCGGGTTCAAACCCAACCCCGGCCGAACTGCAATCAAAAAATAGCCGGGCGTTGTGGCGTGCGCCTGTAGTCCCAGCTGCTCGGGAGGCTGAGG